>JASPKZ010000446.1:2642500-2698679 GCA_030220185.1 Diploptera punctata
TCAGAATCACATATGTTTCTTTGTGAGACAAAAAAAAGTTTCTTCTTTGTTGCTCAGTGTAATTAAGCCTTTTGCTTGGAATTAAATTTTATGCATGTCTACTGTATGTATATTTAAAACACACTATTGAGCAACACTAAGAAATTAGGACTGGAAGTAAATATCAGTAAAACTAAATATATGGTCACACGTAGAAATACATTATATAATGGAAATGGACAGCTAATGACAAATGAGGGAAATTTTGAGGAATTAGCTGAATTCAAATACCTAGGAACAATAATCACAAATAGGAATGAGATGCACAAAGAAATTAAACATAGGCTCAATTCTGGAAATACGTGCTATTATGCATTGCAGAGACTCTTGATGTCCCAACTCCTTTCAAAAAACGTTAAGCTGAAAATATATAAAACTATTATTCTGCCAGTTATATTATATGGGTGCGAAACATGGACTCTTACTTTAAGGGAGGAAAGGAGATTACGAGTATTTGAGAATAAAGTTCTTAGGAAAATTTTTGGACCAAAGAGAGATGAACAGACAGGTGAATGGAGAAGACTACTAAACAGTGCACTACGTGGTCTTTATAGGAAGCCAGATATAATAAGAACAGTTAAGTCCCGTAGACTGCGATGGGCAGGACATGTTGCGCGTATGGGGAATGAAAGACATGCATGGAAACTTCTTGTAGGAAGGCCAGAGGGAAGGCGCCCAGTTGGTAGACCAAGAATGAGGTGGGAGAACAACATTAACTATGATTTGAGGGAAGTAGATTATACAGGGAATGATTGGAAAGCATTAGCTCAGGATAGGGATGTATGGAGAGCTTATGTCCGCGCGGCCATGAACCTACGGGTTCGATAGTGCCAGTGAGTAAGTAAGTAAGTAAGTATAATGCTATTGTGTTATTATTTAATTGTAATATTACTGTGTTTTCTTTATGTAATTGTAATGTTATTGCTTTTTTTAGTGTATAATGCTATTGTGTTATTATTTAATTGTAATATTATTGCGTTTTCTTTATGTAATTGTAATGTTATTGCTTTTTTTGTTGTTTATTTTTCTTCGCACTAGTAGCAATTATCTCTTTATTGTAACGGACTGTCAAAAGCACGTACGGCTTACTGCCCGTGCGACCCATATTTGTAAATAATATTGTAAATATCTTACTTTTGTCTAATAAAGTCCTACTTCTACTACTATCAAGATACCGATAAAGATACTGTAAGTTTAATATATTCGGGAAACTAGAATATTGCACTGTAAATAATCGTTTTGAGAGTATTACTAACTAACTCACTGGCACTATCGAACCCGTAGGTTCATGGCCGCGCGAGCATAAGCTCTCAATACATCCCTATACTGAGCCAATGTTTTCCAATCATTCCCTGTATAATCTACTTCCCTTAAGTCATAGTTAATGTTATTCTCCCATCTCATTCTTGGTCTACCAACTGGGCGTTTTCCATCTGGTTTTCCTACAAGAAGCTTTCATGCACGTCTTTCATTCTCCATTCGTGCCACATGTCCTGCCGATCGCAGTCTACGAGACTTTTTAGGAGTGTTACTTGAATCGAAATTTAACTCATGCGCTTCAATTGAATTTGTAGGCCTGCAGTGATAACAGTTTGATTGCTGACGAAAATGACTTTACATCTAAGGCTAGGATTTGTATGTAATTACATAATCCTTCCCTTTGCTTATACGTGGCTAAAATTTATACATTTCCACGAATTAAAAACTTTATTTTCATATATCATAATTTATCATTACATATTTTTACATATTTGATTGTAATTACATATTTTCACATATTTTAAAGATTTTTTTTATGTAAATGACATATTCTGCCAAATAAAAATAATTGTTGTAACTGGAAAATAATTTAAAACAGTCGGTGGGAAAATATTTTACATTGAAAAACTCAGATACCTGATTATACAATGAAACAGTTCTACCAACCTATGAAAAAGCTGCTGAGAGACGGTCAAAGAATAATTACATTTTCTAGATACGATAAATATAGATAGAGGAAGACACTGAAGACTTGGGTATATGGTTCCACATTACAATATACCTTTTAAACCCGAACGATCTACTCTGTTTATGAATGAAATAGTATAAATACCATGTAGGAGACACGCAGTGGTATAGTTGGTTAAGGCAATATCCTACAAGCTGGAAGTCGAGGGTCGAGACCCGATAGGGTCAGGATTTTTAAATTGCTTAACCTAACAAAAATCAATACCATACTATCTTGTAGGAGTAAACGCTGCATCATGTAAAGCTGATATCTCATGTTGAATGTCTAGAAAGATGGGAGCCTTTACCACCCAATACTCCTAAATAGGATCACTTTATAATTAAAACATGACAACCCTCTTCTTATCATGTTGTCAAACAATTAACAGTCCCATTTCTTCAAACTTGGTCTATCTTAAAGTCAATGTTTAATATAACATTTCACTAAAATACAAGAACAAAGATTGGAAGCAGCTGAGATGAGATTTTTAAGAAATATGGCAGGATATACTCTTCTGGATAAGAAAAGAAATGAAGATATAAGAAAGGAACTAAATATTTTCAAACTTACAGACCGAATAATTAAATATAGGAACGCCTGGAAAGAACATGTTGATAGAATGCCAGAAGAAAGATTTCCAAAATTATTGTTAAATTATAAACCGCACGGAAGGAGAAATGTTGGTCGCCCACACAGAAGATGGTCTGAACGATTTTAATAATTCTATATTTATTAATTAAATAAAAATAAAACGTAATTTTATTTTTATTTAATTAATAAATATGGATTTTCATCAAGTAAACACCAATTCAATTGATTAATTCTATATTTCATGAAACCGGAAAGAGCCAACAGACTTAATCCCTGAATGATGATACAATTTGTACAAAAATTAAATTTTAATGTGTTTAATAATTACATATTTTAAGGAAATTTTATACAGTCTTACATATTTTACATAATCGCTGATGTATAATCCTGGAGGATGAAGATCGGTAGAAAGATTAAGAATGCGCTGGGCTGAACAGATGTGAGATCGGAACATTCAAACACCTAATCCATGAAGGATGATGATGATGATGATGATATTTTACATAATATTATTACATAAATATGTACATATTTTGCATATTAATATTACATAAATATCCTAGCCTTACTTAAAACCACTGAAATGTTAACCTCTTCATGGGTATAACGCTGGTAGTTACCTGACACCATGGTGATGCCTCTCAGCCATACAATGAAGAACTAGTAGCTGATTTGAATAATTATATATATAGTTCAGCTTTTATATGAATGTTTTGATCTGTCCTTCAATCTAAAAAATCGATTACTTAATATCAGCGTCATTCATGTGTCAGTCATTTTAAGAACATGGGTTCTTACCTTACATGATCATTTAAATTGCATATACACACTGCAAAACGTCAATCAAATGTATAGATCATATCATTTTGCATGTGATAAACATAGGCAGGTGTATTATGTGGTGTTCCCCCCCTAGTAACTGAATATCTTCACTATAAAAAATAAATATAAACAGGCCCTTAACCTCTGGGGAACTGGTCTAAGAGGAAAAAAACGAGAGTTAAATTTCAAATCCCACTCATGTATTGTATTTTAGGAAAATCCAATCTTAGGCAACGATCTTCACTTCCCCTTCGGCTTAGCTCCATTATCTCTGAATGTTATTTTATTTACATAGATTAGTTGCTTATTTGGTCACTTATCTAGTGATATACAGGGCTATTATCTAGTGATATACAGGGCTATTATCTAGTGATATACAGGGCTATTATCTAGTGATATACAGGGCTATTATCTAGTGATATACAGGACTATTATCTAGTGATATACAGGGCTATTATCTAGTGATATACAGGGCTATTATCTAGTGATATACAGGGCTATTATCTAGTGATATACAGGGCTATTATCTAGTGATATACAGGGCTATTATCTAGTGATATACAGGGCTATTATCTAGTGATATACAGGACTATTATCTAGTGATATACAGGGGGCTATTACTCTATTATCTAGTGATATACAGGGCTATTATCTAGTGATATACAGGGCTATTATCTAGTGATATACAGGGCTATTATCTAGTGATATACAGGGCTATTATCTAGTGATATACAGGGATATTATCTAGTGATATACAGGGCTATTATCTAGTGATATACAGGGCTATTATCTAGTGATATACAGGGCTATTATTACATACAACTTTACACATCATCACACAAAGGCCACCAAACTAAACTCTTCTTCCCAAACATCCATACCAGGCAAGAAACCGTCCTAAATCCAACTTTCGTACTTACACAAATCCTCACAAACCATGGAAAATTCCAACAATACCTACATAGAACTGGAAAAGCAGGCTCACCGAAGTGCCCATACTCAGAAGACGACCAAACAGCTATGCATCTTTTACTTCACTGCAAGCTACAGACCAGCGTACATCAAGGACCCAAATATAGTGCTAAGAAAAGTTATTAAAATGCCACAAACAATCAAATACATAAATGAAATATTCCAGACACTGAAATAATCCATATTAATTGTAATCCATTAATTGTAAAACCATATAAAGTGTAAACTAAATACCTTCGATATACCCACAGGGTAAAACGCAGGTTGTAAAAACTTGTTCAAATAAAAAAAAATACAACTTTCCTCATTAGAGGATTGCCTCAAGGACAAAATGATACAATTATTTTTTGGAATTGATGAAATACATTTTGTAAATACATTTAAAAAAGTCAAATTGTAGGCCTAATTGAAGTATACGTACTATAAAGTAGAAATGTTGTAAATATGGTTTCTTAAAATTGAAATTGATCCTCTAATGGCAGCGATGGCAATTTTAGAAAGATACACCCTGTCCAAATCTAAGGAGTTCCAAAATATGGCTAAGAATCCTGGTACAGTACCTCTTTCCCTGAAGAAACAAACTTCAAACAATTATATCTTCCAAACTAGAATCAATTCTAACGTTTCTGGAAAGAGAAAAGTTTGAAGTTCCGATTGCAGCCGAATTGGCGCTGTTGCTTGTCATGTTGATTGTATTAAAATAACACAACAGGACGTTGGATTGGAAGATGAGGAGCAGAAGATGAACTTCATCGCAGTGGGCTCCCAGGTCACCAGACCTAAGCCTGCGTGATTTTTATCTGTGGGAATACGTAAAAGGACGTGTTTGGATCCCTGCTATGCTTGACACTCTTAAAAATCTGTGACATTGAATTGTTGAAGCTGCGTAACTAGAGACCAGTTGATTTCGTGTGTGGCAAGAAATGAGCCACCGTTTTGATATGTGTCGTGTAAAACATGGTGCTCATATTGAATGCATAAAATAGTGAAATTTGAACTTTTCTCTTTCCAGGAAAGTTGGAATTGTGTTTATATTGTTTTGTAGTTTGGAAGAAATAATCGTTTGATGTCTGTTCCTTCTTTCTGAAAAGCTCTGTATTATTTTAGCAAATGCCGAAGATAAGTAGATTCTTCTCATGTAAAGACTTTAAATAAGTAATAGTTTTAAAAAACTAAAAGAACACGCTTTATTAGAAAACTAAAAAATGAAAAATAGTTTTAATTTCCAACACGCTTGAGATAAAATAAAGTGGTCAACAAAAAATCATCTCCAACACATATAGAATGAAATTAGAGATATCAACAAAAAGAAAATAATTTTACCATCAAAAGCGTGGGGTGCTCTATATCAATTAATATATTTGATAATAAACAGATATTGGTAAAAGTAAGCTCTCTAAGAAGAAAATGTAAAAAATCATAAAAAGCACCCCACGCTTTTGATGGTAAAATTATTTTCTTTTTGTTGATATCTCTAATTTCATTCTATATGTGTTGGAGATGATTTCTTTTTGTTGACCATTTTATTTTATCCCAAGCGTGTTGGAAATTAAAATTATTTTTCATTTTTTAGTTTTCTAATAAAGCGTGTTCTTTTAGTTTTTTAAAACTATTACTTATTTTTATTTTTTAGTTTTAATATTTTACAGAATAAGATAAAAATGTAAATATCTTTAAATTCGATACTATTGTAGTATGAGCTAAAAGTAATACTCTTCTATAAAAAAAAACCCTCCCAGCCGGATTTGAACTAGCGACCTATGGATTACTGAAATTATATACCACTAAGAGTTCACTGTTCTACCAACTGAGCTCTTACAACGAGTGACTATAAACTCGACAAGTCCGCAACCTATTATACCAGTTTTCATTTTTTTGTATTTCGGATGATTATGGCCAGGATTTTAGAAACAAAATATGAAATTATTGTATTGTCACGGGTCCTCTACACGTATACAAAGTTTCAAGTCAATCCAATGTTTCTAAGTGGGTGAAAATCGCGTTGAAAGATTCTGTTACATTGATACAAAAACACTTTTTTTGATTTTCTGATGATTATGGCCAGGATTTTAGAAAATAAATATGAAATTATTGTATTGTCACGGGTCCTCTACACATATAGAAAGTTTCAAATCAATCTAATGATTTTAATTGGGTGAAAATCGCGTTGAAAGATTCCGTTACATATATATATATATATATATATATATATATATATATATATATATAGATAGATAGATAGATAGATACAGGTCAAACTAATATAAAGCGTGTAAAATAGAATTCTTTATTGATCCGTCTTACTTGTTACCTAAAATAAACATTATATACCTGTAAACAGATGTATGAGACGTATTTTAAATATAAGATAGTCGGAAATAATATCAGATGAACTGTGGAGAAAACCCAACCAATCTCCAATATGTCACCAAATAAAACAAAGAAAGTGGAATTGGATAGGCCACACATTGAGAAAACCAGACGGAGCCATCGAGAAGACTGCACTGGATTGGAATCCGCAAGGAGTTAGAAAGAGGGGACGACCTAGGAAAACTTGGAAACGATCAGTAGAGGAAGAAGCAAAGGAAAGAGGGAAAAGCTGGACACAAGTGAAATGTCTGTCTGCAAGCAGAGTACGCTGAAGGAACTTTACTGCTGCCTTATGTTCCATTTAGGAATTACAGGAAATAAATAAATAAATAAATAAATATATATATATATATATCATCATCATCATATGGTATTATGGCAGCTGCCGCCGTCTTCCAGAAATCAAATGCCATTCCTCTCTGTCCATCCATTGATCTTCCTCCAATCCTCTGATATTCATAGCCGCTTGTACCCCTTTTATCCAAGTTTTGTTCAGTCTTCCTCTCTTCCTCCTTTCCGTTGGGATCCATTCCATAATAATTTTAGGCAACCTCTGCTCTGACATTCTTTTGACATGACCATACCACTGTAATATTTTCTTTTCTATGATGTCTATGATGACCGGCTCCTCTTGTACACCCATAATTTCCCTTATTTGTTTATTTCGTATTTTATCCATTCCAGATTTTCCAGCTGATCTTCTTAAAACATCCATTTCTGTACTAAAAAAAACAACATGAAAGCAGAATATCGGCTTGTGAAATGAGATTCATGCGCAGAACAGCGGGTTATACCAGATGGGATCGGAAAAGGAACACTGATATCTTAAAAGAATTTAAGACTACGCCAATTTTGGAATATATTAAACAGTACCAACTAAATTGGAAACACCATCTTGAAAGAATGAGTTCAAATCTGATCCCCAAAGCTGTTTATAATTATATACTAAGAGGACAAAGATCTCTGGGCCGTCCTATGAAATGCTGGAGGGAAAATTTTCTATAGGATCGTAACAGGCCTTCGCCTAATACTTGGAAGGAAGAAGAAGAAGAAGAAGATACACACACACATATATATATATATATATATATATATATATATATAAGTAGATGTCTGTATGTTAACGCTCAAACTGCCCCAATTTTTTTTCGGAACAAACTCGGCCAATGAAAATGAATTAAGAAACGTAAGGCTAAGTGTTTTAACGAACATAATTGAACCATTGGGAGTAGGAGTCTATCTGAAGCGAAAATTTAAAAAATCGCTCTAGCTTCAGCATTTTCTCCTCTAGAGAAAGCTCGGTAGATGCCATTGAAATAATACGGTAAAGATATTCTTAAAAAAAAACAATGAAATCCGTCTTTAGAAAGGCGACATTTAAAATATCGCTCAAATGGCAGCCATGTTTGTTTTATTGCAATAAAGCTGCGAACGTATGATGCAATGCACAAAAAATATGTTATTCTAGAAATCAGTGAAATCGCGACGCAAATTCAACTGATGAGTAATTCGTTTATATCAGAAGGCAGTGCGTGGGAGTAAATAAATAAATAAATAATAAAAAAGGGACTTTTCCCCGTTAATGATTTTTTCCTCTAAAGTTCTTAGGAACATTTTTGGGCCAAAAAGAGATGAACAGACAGATGAATGGAGAAAACAACATAATCTCCTTACCTCCCTTAAAGTAAGAGTCCATGTTTCCCATCCACATAATGTAACTGGCATGATAAATGTTTTATATATTTTTCAGTTTAACATTTTTTTGAAAGGAATTGAGCCTATATTAAGCTTCCATGTACGTATTTCATTCCCCATACGCGCAACATGTCCTACCCATCGCAGTCTACGAGACTTAACTGTTCTTATTATATCTGGCTTCCTATAAAGACCATGTAGTTCATTGTTATGTAGTCTTCTCCATTCACCTGTCTGTTCATCTCTCTTTGGTCCAAAAATTGTCCTAAGAACTTTATTCTCAAATACTTGTAATTTCCTTTCCTCCCTTAAAGTAAGAGTCCATGTTTCGCATCCATATAATATAACTGGTAGAATAATAGTTTTATATATTTTCAGTTTAACGTTTTTTGAAACGAGTTGGGACATCAAGAGTCTCTGCAATGCATAATAGCACGCATTTCCAGAATTGAGCCTATGTTTAATTTCTTTGTGCATCTCATTCCTATTTGTGATTATTGTTCCTAGGTATTTGAATTCAGCCACTTCTTCAAAATTTCCCTCATTTGTCATTAGCTGTCCATTTCCATTATATAATGTATTTCTGTGTGTGAACATATATTTAGTTTTATTCATGTTTACTTCCAGTCCCGATTTGTTAGTGTTACTCAATAGTGTGCGTGTGTTGACCCTCAGTATATCCTCGTTATCACTCAATAAGAACTTTAATATATTTGTTTTCGATCTTTAATTCTATTATATAATAAATAGTCGTAGTTGATATCTTTAGGTGAATGGAGAAGATTGTAATTGCGAACTACATGATCTTTATAGGAAGCCAGATATAATGAGAACAGTAAAGTATCGTAGACTGCGATGAGCAGGACATGTTGCACGAATGGGGAATGAAAGACTTGCATGGAAGCTTCTTGTAGGAAAGCCAGAGGGAAAACGCTCAGTTGGTAGAGCAAGAATGAGGTGAGAGAATGACTTTAACCAAGAATTGAAGGAAGTAGATTATATAGGGGATGATTGGAAAACATTAACTCAGGATAGGGATGTATGAAGAGCTTATGTCCGCGCGGCCATGAACCTACTGGTTCGATAGTACCAGTGAGTTAGTTGAATATGTTTATTGCATTTGCTGTCTACAGACAGTGATAGGGCGTGTGTATGCATCTGTCAATATCTATTCACGTCAAAACAAATGAAGTCCAGATAGAACTTACATAAACATAGGCTGACCCCTGGAAACACATGCTCTGATGCTGACAGATTACTCTGATACTTGTCATTTTCTTCTCTCAAAACATGTAAATTTAAAATGTATAAAACTGTTATCCTTTCTGTTTTATTACATGGATGCGAAACATGTATTTTTTTTTAAACCTGGTTGAGTGGTAGACAAGGCCTTAAGGCCTTAACTCTGCCAGGTAAAATAAAGCTATTATTATTATTATTATTATTATTATTATTATTATTATTATTATTATTATTTAACTCATGTCCCAAATGGGATTCAATGACCAATCACATTTCAATGATTTTTTAATTACAACCAATCACAGTCGTGGTTCACCTCGAATTTATCAAATAAGTTTATCATATTAAAGAAAACTCCTCCTTTTTAACGTTCTGATTAGGTCATAGCATTATTTTGCAGTGACTGACTCTCTAAGAAATACGGCTACCAGATTGTGTATATAGTGCACGAATGTCAGCTGATAGTGTTTCCGGGAGATAATATAAAATCATTTATAGCAATTGATTATACCAAAAAAAAAACACTGTTTTCACCTTCTTAAACGAATTATTTTCTTGGAAATAACGTTGCAAAAAATATAATTGACATATTTACATCATAGGACAACAGAAATTAATTAATACCTATAATGTTGATTATAAATTTCTCCACTAGGGTGCATTCTTACAATATTGCGATCCTTTGGCAATAAATAATGTGATCTGGTCGCATTGATGAACAAAAGAAGCAAATGAAGCGTACCATTCGTTTCTCATTTGTTTTCAAACATCGCCGTTTACATTAAATATATAAATATTTTAAAATAAATATAGTTAAACAATGATTTGTGAGTAAACAGCTTAATTTTATTCGTTAAATAGTCCTAACAAATGCCACTCTTGATTTCCAAATTCTCTAGATAAATTCACTCCTCACTTTATGAGTCGTGAATTTATCGATAATTTGGAAATCACTCGTGGCATTACTTGTGATAAGAAAATATTATTTGAGGATAAAGTGTTTAGGAAAAGAGAAGAAGAGACAGGTAAATAAAATAAACTACATAATAATATAAACTAACAACTAACTAAACCACTGGCACTATCGAACACGTAGGTTCATGGCCGTGCGGACATAAGCTCTCCACACATCCCTATCCTGAGCTAATGCTTTCTAATCATCACCTGTACAATCTACTTTCCTCAATGTAGGAAACCAAAATGCAATAAGAACAGATAAATATCGTAGGCTGCGATGGGGAGGACATGAGGTACAAATGGGGAATGAAAGAGAAGAATGGAAACTTCTTGCAAGAGAACCAGAGGTAGATGTTTTAGTAGGTAGATCATGCACGAGGGAGGTAAGTATTATACAGGGAATGATTTAAAAATATTACCTCAGGTGAGGAATGTATGGAGAGGAACTTTGTATACCAGCCGGCTGCTGATATTACATTCACTTGTGTTATTTACAGAAGTGGACAGATCATTCAATGAAGATGTGGGTTGCATGTGGTCAGCAAACCGAGTCCCCCGATACAACTGATTTTATCAATCAAAATATATTACATCATAATATAACAATCATAATTAACTCTAATCCAGCCATAGTAATTCTGCCCGAAGGCAGGTCCTTCACTGCAATCATAGCATTTTCATGTTATGATTGCAGCTTTACTAGGGAATTGTAGGTGTGGTAGCTTCCCGTTGCTTTCCACACCGGTGAAGGACGATGATGATGGTCATATGATTTCGGGGACCGTTTGGGCCTTAAAGTTTCCTTGCTTTTGTCTTACAGGTGAGGAAAAACCCTGATAAAAACCTCACCCAGAAAACTGCCCCGACCGGGGATCGAACCCGCGCCCGCTGCTTGACAAGGCAGTACGCTACCCCGAGACCACAGCGGTGGGCAATTAACTCTAATATTAAATACTAAATGAAGATTTAACCAATAAGATACTATCTACTATATTACGATCTATAATACAACCAGTTAATGTTAGTTAAAATTAAGACTAAAACTAATAATAAAATCTATTCTAGCGAGATAATTTAAATTGTTGGTAGATCGTCCCTGTCTAATGTAAGGGCCTATGTAAAAAATAAAAATAATGAGATATAGAAAACTAAATTTACGGTTATACAATATTTAAACAAATGAAAATATTTGTTAATTTTAATATTATTTTCATAAATAATTCTATCAATGAGGTGTATAAGTTAGTTTGTTATTAAATAATTCTTTAATTTGTTTTTGAAGGAAATACATTGGCTGTAGGTGAGGAGAACAAGAGGAGGGGTAAGCAATCGAACTGCTACGAGCCGTCCAATAAACAAAATAAATCAGACAGCGTTGCAGCTTTAATTACTAGTTCAGCTGAAGTGAAGAGGAAGGACAGCCGTAATAGGAACGTAAGTTACTGAATCGCTAGATATGTGATCCACAGCATTGCGGCTGTTTTTACGGTACGCGTAGTCTTCGTTCCATTTCCCTCCCTTACAAGCCAAAAAGGCTGTGATCCACTACATATGGGACTTACAAAATACATGTTTTGATTTTTATGTTATAATAAATTTTATTCACTAATTAAACAAAATAAAGGTAACTGACGTAACAACTAACGCTTCTGCGTGGCGTAAGAGTTTTAAGCAATACTAGAGGTCGCCCAGCAGTCGAAATTCGACCACAATTCATTAAATTTTAAGTTTGTCACATGTACGTCATTATGCATGCATTTTCGATTTATTTTAAAAATACGAACGATAGGAAATATGTGATATAGTCTTGGATAAGTCATATTTAAAAAACAATAACGCATCATTTGACATTTGTATACTATTTTATGTGTACGAGAATATATATCCCTTTTTCTTTATCTCTCACTCCGACCCGTCAATGTTCTGTGTCGAGGCATAATGGAAGTAGATGCGAATAACTAAATAAAAAACATGTAATGGAATTACTGAAACCAAAATTAGACAGCGTTAAATTTAAATAATATAATGTACTCACTTTTTTAAACCAGTAATAATGAATTCGCGAGAGTAAGTCAATTCACATTGCACAATTTTCTTTTTGCAACAATGCACTTTCAGTATGAACGTAAAACAAATGAATGAGTACATAAATTCTTTAAAGACAATTTGGCTCAACTGCACTTCTACTAGCGCTTGATTTTTCAGTTATATTGTTGTAAACTATAGCTCTTCTTCTGTATTTACTAACATTATTTAATATTTTAAACTTTTTCAAACAATTTTTATAACGGTATTTACACGGCGTAGCGTAGTGGTTAAGGCACCGAGCTACAAGCCGGAGGGTCGAGGGTTCAAGTCCCGTTGGAGTCAGGATTTTTAAACTAACCCAAACCCTCTGGCGGCACTATGGCCCTGGGATCGACTCAGCCTCTAACGGAAATGAGTACCAGACGCTTGTTCTGGGGTAAAGACGGCCGTCACGCAGGGCTGACAACCCGGCTGACATAAAGTGCCGATTGTCTAGAAAAAGTGGGAGCCTTAACCTCCTACTACCCCAAGGGCCTCCGGGCCTGTTGTGGGATCATTTTACTTTTTTATTTATTTAAATATGCAAATCACAATATTATGACACTGTTAGACAATATTGTGGTGCTAACTGCTATTTTCTCCACAGAGTATATTACTTAGTCTATGATTTTTCTATCGCTGTTTTGGGTTATCGCTGGTTGGATCAGCGTTAGGTAGTGATAAGTAGGTGTACACCAATTTTTAATAAACATTTGGTAATTTTAATATTTTTTTAACATAGATTTGGGGATTTATTGCAAACATTGATCATTTAAATTTCATAGCGACGGATAGTAATCGAGGATGATAATCGATATGTGGTTCGATTGTGGGTTATTGTTGGCTCTATAAACTCTGGCGCATGCGCACTATTGTTCTAAAATATTTCACGCTAGTTTAAGTACAGTTTTTCCAAAGTTTCTTCCGTCCTTCGTAAAGTTACATATTATATTATCAAGGGCCTAGATCCCAAAATATTGGAGAATATAAATTATCTCGTGCGTAACAGTCAATTCTTATTATCAATATATTAATACGTGAAGAAAAAAACTTTGCACCCCTTTTTAAGCGCGGAGGAGTGTGATATTTGGCATAATTAAAGTTCGAACCCGTAGGTTCAAGGCCGCGCGGACATAAGCTATCCATACATCCCTATCCTGACCTAATTTTTCCAATCATCCCTGTATAATCTACTTCCCTCAAAACATAGTTAATGTTATTCTCCCACCTCATTCTTGATCTATCAACTGGCCGTTTTCCGTCTGTTTTTTCTACCAGAAGTTTCCATGCGCCTCTTTCATCCCCCATACGTGCCAAATGCCCTGCCCATCGCAGCCTACGAGACTTAACTGTTCTTATTATACCTGGCTTCCTATACATATCATGTAGATCACTATTATGTAGTTTTCTCCATTCACCTGTCTGTTCATTTCTTTTTGGTCCAAAATTTTTCCTAAGAACTTTATTCTCATATACTCGTAATCTTCTTTCCTCCCTTAAAGTAAGAGTCCATGTTTCGCATCCACATAACAAAGCTGGGAGAATAACTGTTTTACATATTTTCAATTTAACAACATAAAACACATATAATTTATTTAGATGTAGCAACGGACACTGGACATTAGCTAGTCTCTCCAGAAATATTAAAGGGGGTGATGGGTGAATAGTTGACCATTTGAGATCAAAATTGACATTTTTTGTTTTTTTACTAAAAAATAGCCAGTAGTCTATTGTATTTGTTGGCAAAGTTTCAGAGACCTATGGCGCTTCTAAGTGTCCTAAATTACGTCAGAGTTAAAAGGCTGCGCCAGTTAAATGCCACCTGCATGCAAATCTTTAAACTTGTTTTCCACATTTTTATTTTCGCTGCATTTTTGTACATTCAAAATTGAATGGAATTCAGAACTTTTGTCCTAGAAGGTTCAAATGTTTACTGCATGTCCTAAAAACAATGGGTAACAAAGTAGTGTATAGATTTCATGATTGAAGTAATATTTTAAGAAATAAAAAATAAAATTATGCAATTATTAATTTTCTTTTGTAATTCCACGCATGAGGTACACCATTATTTTTTCCCTTTGTATTCACATTATAAGAATTTTAATGCATGATGTTTTTCTAAATATTTTAGGGGTCTTGTAAAAAACAGACAATTTTACTAAAAATTGTGGAACCCATTTAATTATAATATATGCAATTTTTTAAAATATAATATTTAATAACTCGTAAAATAAATGTCTCACAAGAATGAAACTTAAACACGTCATTATGTATCATGCAGTGAATGTTTGTACAAAACATCAAGTCTCTAGCTCAAAAAATGTATAAAATATAAATTTCCCCATCACCCCCCTTAATCTATATATTCTTACACAAAATTAGTACTATTACTTATGTTAAAGGTGGTTGGAAAGTAATGAAGCGAGTAAATAATGAAGTATATAATAAACGATTAAGGACGACATTTGGAAATACATACACAATGCAATGAGAAGAAAACATTTCGAAATAAGTATAAGATATGATTTTGCAAAAGACCGTAAGTCCAAATAATCACGAATGGAAAAAAAGAAATAAAAATATTATTTGTTATCACGCGTTACTAATCGAAGGTCATGAACAAAAACAAAGGAAGGTATATTTATTTTTTGCAAGACGGATAAGAGTTCTAGTTGATCAAATGATAACGAACTTAAAAATGACAAAACAGTCTGTTACTTTTATCATTGACATGGAAATTTTTGCAATTAATTTTAAATTACATACATTTGTTCCATTATTCTCGCTGAAAATATGATAAACTTCCCCACATACTATATTTATATCATTCTATTTATAAAAAAACTATTAAAGTTTATGGTATAATTCCGTTGAGATATTAATAGTAATACCCATCCATATTAATTCTGCCCGAAGGCAGGTCCTTCACTGCAATCATAGCATTTTCATGTTATGCTTGCAGCTTTACTAGGGAATTGTAGGTGTGGTAGCTTCCCGTTGCTTTCCACACCGGTGAAGGATGATGTTAAGGATGATGATGATGATGATGGCCATATGATTTTGGGGACCGTTTGGGCCTTAAAGTTTTCCTGACATTTGTCTTACACGTGAGGAAAAACCCCGATAAAAACCTCACCCAGAAAAACTGCCCCGACCGGGGATCGAACCCGGGCCCGCTGCGTGACAAGGCAGCACGCTACCTCGAGACCACAGCGGTGGACAATAGTAATATAAACATTATAATATAACATTTAAAAGTTCTTAGGAACATTTTTGGACCAAAGAGAGATGAACAGACAGGCGAATGGAGAAGACTTCATAACAGTGAACTACATGGTCTTTATAGGAAGTCAGATATAATAAGAACAGTTAAGTCTCGTATAATGCGACGGGCAGGACATGTGGCACGAATGGGGAATGAAAGACGTGCATGGAAGCTTCTTGTAGGAAAACCAGAAGGAAAACGCCCAGTTGGTAGACCAAGAATGAGGTGGGAGAATAACATTAACTTCATTTGAGGGAAGTAGATTATACTTACTTACTTAGTTACTCACTGGCACTATCAAACCCGAAGGTTCATGGCCGCGCGAACATAAGCTCTCCATACATCCCTATCCTGAGCTAATGCTTTCCAATCTTTCCCTGTATAAACCACTTCCCTCAAATCATAGTTAATGTTGTTCTCCCACCTCATTCTTGGTCTACCAACTGGGCGTTTTCCCTCTGGCTTTCCTAAAAGAAGCTTCCATGCATGCCTTTCATTCCCCATACGCGCAACATGTCCTGCCCATCGCAGTCTACGAGACTTAACTGTTCTTATTGTATCTGGCTTCCTATAAAGACCATGTAGTTGGGAAGTAGATTATACAGGGGATTATTGAAAAAAAATTGCTCAAGATAGGGATATATGGAGAGCATATGTCCGCGCGGCCATGAACCTACGGGTTCGATAGTGCCAGTGAGTTAGTTAATATACAATTTAAGGGCTTAGGACATATTGTTCTATCTCATTATATCAGGTAGCGTGCTGCCTTGTCACGCAGCGGGCCCGGGTTCGATCCCCAGTCGGGTGAAGTTTTTATCGGGTGTTTTCCTCACCTGTAAGACAAATGCCAGGAAAACGTTAAGGCCCAAACGGTCCCCGAAATCATATGGCCATCATCATCATCCTTACCATTATCATCATCATCCTTCATCGGAGTGGAAAGCAACGGGAAGCTACCACACATAAAATTCCCTAGTAAAGCTGCAAAGCATAGCATGAAAATGCTATGATTGCAGTGAAAGACCTGCCTTCGGGCAGAATTACTATGGATGGATAAATACTAATTGGGCAGTATTGTTAATACATTGTGTGTCTATATGTTTTAACTCATCACTGGTGCACTTACAAATGATTCTATGAATATATCAATACATTTATTTGCTTTTATATGGAGATTTCTCATTTCTTAAGGGGGTGATGGGTGAAATTTATATTTTCTACATTCGTTGCGCTAGAGACTTGATTTTTCGTACAAACATTCACTGCATGATACATAATGATGTGTTTAAGTTTCATTCTCGCAGGACCTTTATTTTACGAGATATTATATATTTTTTTTAAAATTTACATATATTATAATTAAATTGGTTCCCACAATTTTTTAGTAAAATGTCTGATTTTTTTACAAGACCCCTAAAATATTTACAAAAACATCATGCGTTTAGAATTCTTATAATGTGAATACAAAGGGAGAAAGAAAATGTTGTACCTCATGTGTGGAAATATAAAAAAAATAATGATTGCTTACATTTTATTTTTTATTTCATAAAATACTATTTCAGTCATGAAACCTAAGCATTACTTTGTTACTCATTGTTTTTAGGACATGCAGTAAAAATTTGAACCTCCTAGAACATTTCTGAATTCCATTCAATTTTGAATGAACAAAAATGCAGTGAAAATAAAAGTGTGCAAGAACAAGATTAAAGGTTTGCATGCAGGTAGTATCAACTAGCGCAGCCTTTTAACTCTGACGTAATTTAAGGCACTTAGAAGCGCCACAGGCCTCTGAAACTTTGCCCACATATACATTAAAGTACAGGCTATTTTTTAGTACAAAAAACAAAAAATGCCAATTTTGATCTCAAATGGTCAATTTTTCATCCATCACCCCCCCTAAATGTTATTTTTATTTCCTCTCCCGACGGGTCTTGTTTCTGTAGTGTTGGAGTACGTAATGGTAGCTATAGAAGATGTTCAAATCCCAGTCGCCGACCAATCAGAAACATTAAAATGATTAAGAGAGGAGAGAGAGAGAGACATAATATCAATTATGTAAATTAATGACGGTATCTAACAAGTAGGTTGATGATAAAATTCATATCTTGAAATTAAAAATAATAAAGGAATAGGGATTCCCATAAGTTTATATTATCTGCGTTACAGTTTACCGTGTATTTGTTAACAAGGCTCTGATACATGTATAAAACACATTGAAAGAGTATTAATATATTGTTTATTGGACAGTAGCGGAACAGATAACACTGTGCTACAAAAAAATAATCTTTTTTTTTGTCTCAGAAAGAAAAATATGTGATTCTGATAGTATTTTTTCTCCTATATTCAAATATGATATCGGTTTTTCTCCATCACGCAAAATTTCAGAGAAAGACAGGCATTTATAATTTCAAACACTTTAATATTTTCTACATTCGTAACTACACAATATTCGAACATTCGGACTCGCCTAGAAAGTAAGAAATTGCGATTTTCTGCTATATTTCGCCTGTGGAGCATCCCTTTTGATGGTCGAACAATAATCGGCCAGCATATTAGGATTTCATTTGCCTTGATATCTCTTTTCTATAGCTGAAATCTCCTGAGTTAGCTCATTTGGTTCTATTTTACAATGGACAAATGGACGAAAAAACGTTTATTAAAAAATTATTTAAATCCATTAATTGAAATTGAAATAAAAACTGTGGGTGATGGAGAAATTCCGAATACATATTTGAAAACACGATAAAAAACTGTTGGTACTCATGAGACAAAAATCATGTTGACCAGTGTAATATATGAAGTTCTAATTTAATTTAATCTTGACTTTACTATTTTTGTGATTTACTTGTAAGTGGTTAATTAATAATGTTTATGACAAGCCTGAAGACCACGGCCAAAAGCCCGGAAATCTTCTACAAGATCATCATAGTAACTCCGGCCGTGAAAGCCTAAGTCAATATATTTATGATAATTGTTTATGATTAGTATTTGATAAAACACACAACACAGACATTAGGGACAAATGCCATATTCAAGACGTAACCAAATTTATTATAGATAGACGAAAATATTGAAAGGGTAATATAGAAAAAATTGAAGAAAACCGGCTTGCAAAAAGAGCTAAAGAAGATAGACCAATGGACGGGAGAAGAACAAGAGGAAGACCAGCCAAGAGATGGATAGACAGTGAATGCACATTCAATACATCTTCCTCCGAGGAGTGATTTTGGAAATAAACAGGATGAAAATCCTACAAATTAAGTTTAAGAACAAGAAGAAGAAGAAGTTTATGATTAGTTATTCATATGTTTAATACTGTGTACTGCATTCAAGTCACACCACCGGGTTATTTAATAGGAAACAAAGGGTATGATACAAATTTGTGAACGACGGAGCTTATAACTTATAGGTTATGCAACAAAGAACTCAAGAATAAAGACAGGCTTGAGAAATCAGAACACCAAACTAGGACGCTTCAAATGGAATTAGGGTGGCCACATGTTCCTACAGAGTAATCGTTTAGGACCCCAGAATTGGCACGAGATACATGGAGAGGCAGAGAAGTAGATAGGCAGATATATTTACATAGAGGATGGGGAACGAGCTAGAAGCAAGAAAGTGTAAAAGAAACTAACAAAGACCGTCAAAATCCCGGAAACAACAATCACCAACACAGACGATACTGAACATATACAGATTTTTCATAAGTAATGCCACGATACAACAAAAACTAAACAAATAATAATCACATGTGAAATGAAAATCTTAAGAACTATTCAGAGGAAAACATTATTTGATAAAATACTCAACACAGAAATTAGGGACAAATGCCATATTCAACACATACCCAAATTTATTATAGATAGACGAAAGTATTGGAAGGGTCATATAGAAAGAATGGAAGAAAGCAGACTTGCAAAAAGAGCTAAAGAAGATAGACCAATGGACGGGAGAAGAACAAGAGGAAGACCAGCCAAGAGATGGATAGACAGTTCATGCACATCCAATACGTCTTCCTCCAAGGAGTGATTTTGGAAATAAACAGAATGAAAATCCTACAAATTATGTTTAAGAAGAAGAAGAAGAATGCACGAGTGATTTCCAATTTATCTAGAGAATTTGGAAATCAAGAGTGGCATTTGTTAGGACTATTTAACGAATAAAATTAAGCTGTTTACTCACAAATCATTATTTAAATATAGTTATTTTAAAATATTTATATATTTAACGTAAACGGCGATGTTTGAAAACAAATGAGAAACGATTGTCATGCTTCTTTTGTTCATGACTGCAACCAGATCATATTATTTATTGCCAAGGGATTGCAATATTGTAAGAATGCTCCCTAGTGGAGAAATGTATAACCAACATTATAAATTATTATTAGTCCACCGCTGTGGTCTCGAGGTAGCGTGCTACCTTGTCACGCAGCGGGCCCGAGTTCTATTCCCGGTCGGGGCAGGTTCCTGGGTGAGGTTTTTTTCGGGGTTTTTCCTCACCTGTAAGACAAATGTCAGGAAGGTTAGGGCCCAATGGTCCCCGAAGGCCATCCTTATCATCATCATCATCCTTCACCGGTGTGGAAAGCAACGGGAAGCTACCACACCTATGATTCCCTAGTAAAGCTGCAAAGCATGGCATGGGAATGCTATGATTGCAATGAAAGACATGACCTCGGGCAGAATTACTGTGATAGATAGGTTATTAATTAATTTCTGATGTCCTATGATGTAGATTATATTTTTATGGAACGTAAATACCTGGGAAATAATACGTTTAAGAAAGTGCAAACAGTGTTTTTTTTGTGGTATAATCCACTGCTACAAATGTTTTTATATTATATCCCACAATCATCATCTGGTAACATTCGTGCATAATATTATACAATCAGGTAGCCACATGTGGTCACTGCAAAATAATGCTATGACCTATTCAGAATGTTAAAAAGGAGGAGCTTGATATTAAAATGATACAATTAAATTGATAAAATCCATGTTAAAAACGACTGTGATTAGTTGTAAATAAAAAATCATTGAAATGTAATTGGTCATTGACTCCCATTTGGGGCATGAGTCGTAAATAAAAATCAAAAGATATGGTCATGCAAAATGAATGACAGAAGATAAATTCCCAAGAAGGACATTGGAATGCGTGCCATTTGGTAGAAAAAAAGAGGACGGACAACAATAAAGTGGATTGATGTTGTCTTGAGCAGCTTGAGGGAAAAATGAATGAACGATGTTGACTGGAATGACGGAGAGATGTGGAGAGGGATGAGAGCAGAGTAATTGGGCGTAGGGACATGTGAAACATTGTGAAATCTGATATATAACACTGGTCAACATGAGTTCCAATAGTTATACTCGATGCAGTTTTTTATCGTGTTTTCAGATATGTATTCAGAATTTCTGTATCACCCACAGTTTTTTTTTATTTCTACTTCAATTAATGGATTTAAATAATTATTTTTTAAAAACGTTTTTTCGTCCATTTGTCCATTGTAAAATAAAACCAAATGAGCTAACTCTGGAGATTTCAGCTATCGAAAAGAGATATCAAGGCAAATGGAATCCTAATATGCTGGCCGATTATTGTTCGACCATCAAGAGGGATGCTCCACAGGCGAAATATAGCAGAAAATCGTCATTTCTTACTTTCTAGGTGAGTCCGAATGTTCGAATATTGTGTAGTTACGAATGTAGAAAATATTAAAGTGTTTGAAATTATAAATACCTGTCTCTGGGAAACCTTGCGTGATGGAGAAAACTGATATCGTATTTTAATTCAGGAGAAACAATACTATCAGAATCACATATTTTTCTTTCTGAGACAAAAAAAGTTTGTTTTTTGTTGCTCAATGTAATCAATAAATGTATCAAAAAGTGTGAAAAACTGCCGTTACAATTGATTTGCCTTGAAATTTGAATTAATAACTTGTTAATAAACATAATGTTAGTAGAATAGAATTTATTCTTTAGGATATGAGGAAGTTTTATGAGTTAAATTATGTCTACTGTCACTTGTTAGTCATTTAACTAGTTGAGATATTCAGAGAAATATATTAATTGAAGATTACATTAAATTATCAATGTTTTTATGAAGTGGCACATCAAAAAATTTGACAGTATCAGAGATCATATCATCTTACATGTTTTCCTCCTTCTGTCAGTAATGCAAGTGGTCAAAAAGTTGCCCAATTCGTGCATAAATAATTTTATCACAGATCATCACGTAAGATTACAAACAGTTTTCTATTTTAAGTTAAACAACAACTTAAGGAAATTAATTTTGAATTTTCCATTACGTCTGTACGATTGTTAATAAACGGCACCAAAGTTCAAGTAACAAAATGAAGTTAAGTGGAATTTTCTGTTACCAAAATAGATAATATGCTACATTGAAAAAAAATCCGAAATCATATTAAGATCTTGGTAGTAATTCTTACTAGACCCATGTTAATTTTTACCAAATACATTTGAAGACTACAAAGGAAAACAATCATAGACACATTCTGAGTAAATTTGAAACAAAAATTAAAAACGCTCTTACAATAAAAGTGTTAAGAACATGAAAATGTTCAAGCGTGGGAATTCCTATTTCAAACAACAAAACTTTATACAACTTACATTTTGCAGATGATCAATTGTTAATTACACAAGATTATGAAGATTTAGAATATATTACTAGAAAATTAATAGAAGAATATGAAAAATGGGGATTAAATTTGAACATGAAAAAAAAAAACAAAATATTTATCAATTGGTGAACCAGAACAAAATTTAATTTTGGAGACTGGAGAATCAATAAAATCTTGTAGTGAGATCGCATATTTAGGAATAAAAATAAATAATAATAATAATAATAATAATAATAATAATAATAATAATAATAATAATAATAATAATAATAATAATAATAATAATAATAATAATAATAGCTTTATTTTACCTGGCAGAGTTACGGCCTTAAGGCCTTGTCTACCACTCAACCAGGTTTAAAAAAAAATACAAAAGGAAAGTCTTAAATCTAAATTACAATATATATATATATATATATATATATATATATATATATAAACGATTACAAGTTATGAGTACAATACAATTAATATTTATAATGTAATTTGGTTTACTCTAAATTTAACGAATTAAATATATAATATGTACAAGATATATAAAAAAACGAGGAAAAGATTAATGACATAGTATAAAATTAAATAAATAGAGAAAAATTAATTATTAGACAAAATGGGAGTTATGAAGAGGAAATAAGAAATATAAATAATAAAGGAAAATTTGCAATTGCTTGCCTCAATGGAATATTGTGGGATAAAAATATAAGTAATACAAATAAAATGAATATATATCATACAATTGTTAAAAGCATCATTACTTATGGAGCAGAACTTTGGCCATTAACAACAAAAACAAATAAGTATCTTTTGGCAACGGAAATGGATTTTATACGAAGGCCAGCAAGAATAACAAGAAGAGAAAAAATTAGGAACTCAGTTATAAGGGAGAAAATGAAGATTGAAAACACTATTTTAGATTATATTAAAACTCAGCAATTAAGATGGTATGGACATGTCCAGCGAATGGAAGAGGATCGACTACCAAAATCTGTTTTGGAATGGAGACCTGAGGGAAGACGAAGCAGAGGAAGACCTAAAACCTCCTGGAGTCAGGAAATATGTTTATATATGAAGGAGAAACATCTACAACCAGGAGATTGGATGGACCGACAAAACTGTCTATTAGGATTCGGACGATGTCAAAGACATTAATCAATCGATGATCTATCTATCTAACATGAAATTGTATCAAACACTGTTTGTGTAACAAGTTATATTGAAATTGATATTTCTGTCGTCCTGTGAGTAGTTAACAATGAAAACAACAATGGAAACACTGTCAGCACATTTTTGTATGAAAGAACAATGGAAGTCCACATCATTTTCTTCTTTAAATTGCAAAAGAAGGAATAGCAATGATCAGGGACAGTTAAGAAAACACGCATAGAAATACGCGCTACTGTTTCAATGCACATACACCACAAATGTTACGTTTTATACTTCAAATTTGAGAAAAAGTCTTGGGCTGTTTGAGAGCACAACTTTTTGAGTTCTTGTAAGTCGATATATTTTTGTTTTGTTACTGGGATGGGTGTCTTGTACAAAACAACACACTGTCGTCCCTTGTCAATAATTAAAATTTGAGAATTATATATTTGTATATGTGCCAAACTGAAGTACACACTCCAAGTATGCTAAAGGAAAATCTGAGGCATAACTCTGAAGGACAGAATCTCGAATACAACACTTCAAGCGATGTCCTCAACAACTGATCCTGCACAACAACCCATCAGGAAAAAATGGAAGTGGGGAGGCCACGTCGCAAGAATACAGGGCGACAGGTGGACAATAAAAACAACCATGTGAGACCCGTACACAGGCAAGAGACAGCGCGGAAGACCAAGACGACGATGGGCTGACCTCTTCAAAGAACGAGCAGGGGCGCAATGGTCCAGAGTCGCCAGATGCAGGAAACGCTGGAGAACGATGTAGAGCCAACTGTGCATTAACTAATCACAGAACAGACAGTGTATACAAACCAAGTGCTACATCCAAGTCAACTTCTCACCACGGAGTAGCTCACCGGGTGACACTCTCAAATAGAGCTTAACCCCTGTACAGGGAGGTCTTTGCCCTAAAGGGACATATCAGGCTTTATTTATTTATTTATTTATATGTGGAAAGAATTTGTTAATGTTTGTACCAGGTCTAGAATAGTGTAGTGGGCTGCACACTCCTACGGAGAAGGAGAGGTCCACAGTTCGATTCCTGGTTCGGACATTAATTTTTCTTTTCACAATATTATTATAATAATTAAAATTCAGGTTTACAAACATTTATAACAAAAATCAGTTATACTGTATAATCAACTTTTATAAGATTCATGATGTGTTCCGTTGAGGTATTATTCAAAATTAAAATATAAAATTATGGAATATTCACCTGAAAGGTCCGTCTCCTCAACTTAATTAGTTATTTAACTGTAGCGCTTTCCTGCCGATGATGGGACAAGTCCTGAAAGCGCTACAGTTAAATAACTAATTAAGTTGAGGAGACGGACCTTTCAGGTGAATATTCCATAATTTTATATTTTATACTGTATAAGATGTCTTATTTATAAGTGGGTGGACTCTGATTGATTTAGCATACAACTGTGGGGCTTAGATTGATCTTCCATTGTACACTTTATTTTGAAACCAATTTTACGTGGACCACGAATGGTATTTCCATGTATTGGTATTTAAAATAGTAGCACTCTATGCCAGGAATGTTACACTCTATGCCAGGAATGTTACACTCTATGCCAGGAATATTACACTCTATGCCAGGAATGTTACACTCTATGCCAGGAATGTTACACTCTATGTCAGGAATGTTACACTCTATGCCAGGAATGTTACACTCTATGCCAGGAATGTTACACTCTATGCCAGGAATGTTACACTCTATGTCAGGAATGTTACACTCTATGCCAGGAATGTTACACTCTATGTCAGGAATGTTACACTCTATGCCAGGAATGTTACACTCTATGCCAGGAATGTTACACTCTATGCCAGGAATGTTACACTCTATGTCAGGAATGTTACACTCTATGCCAGGAATGTTACACTCTATGCCAGGAATGTTACACTCTATGCCAGGAATGTTACACTCTATGTCAGGAATGTTACACTCTATGTCAGGAATGTTACACTCTATGCCAGGAATGTTACACTCTATGTCAGGAATGTTACACTCTATGCCAGGAATGTTACACTCTATGCCAGGAATGTTACACTCTATGCCAGGAATGTTACACTCTATGCCAGGAATGTTACACTCTATGCCAGGAATGTTACACTCTATGCCAGGAATGTTACACTCTATGTCAGGAATGTTACACTCTATGCCAGGAATGTTACACTCTATGCCAGGAATGTTACACTCTATGCCAGGAATGTTACACTCTATGCCAGGAATGTTACACTCTATGCCAGGAATGTTACACTCTATGCCAGGAATGTTACACTCTATGCCAGGAATGTTACACTCTATGCCAGGAATGTTACACTCTATGCCAGGAATGTTACACTCTATGCCAGGAATGTTACACTCTATGCCAGGAATGTTACACTCTATGCCACGAATGTTAATATACCCATAACTCAATTTTGTGAAAAGTGGACTTTGATTGTTTTTCCTTTGTAGTCTTCATTTGTATACATTATATGATATGACAAATTAATATTAAATATATTTTTTGCGTTATAGTGAGTTTTGTCGCACTTACAGCAATGGCGACCAATATTGAAAGTTTAACTTCGCACAGGAAGTAAAACCACTGCCCTTTATGTATACTATGAACAGTTTACATACAGAAATGTATCCAAAATGTAGTGTTAATATACATTATACGAAACGAATCACCGCATTTTAAATTAACTGACCTTTATTTGAAACAATATAAAACAATAAATACGTACTTGCCGCCATTTTATAACTGATTAGTATCACGGCCTGTTGTAGTCTCAACAAGTAAACATTGCCCACACTGTTAACGTCGTCAGTTGTTTATAATGAATATTTCCAACAAAGATATTATGTATTGTTTCGAAAACACCATAGCCCCAAAAATAATGTACAACGCACGTTTTTGAATTGTTTTACAGAATCTCGGAAATTAAAAACCTCTCTATCGCTCGGTTTTTAAACATTTTCTCACTTCTGTAAAAACCACTCCCCAATCTCGCATCGTAATATACTATTATCAAATTGACCATCTCAATCTGATTTTTAGTTTAAAAATTACTGGTAAGTTTCTCAGAATTTTCCATTCTAAAACGGCCAGGCGTCTCATGAGGTTAGAAGGGAAAAATATACTCTATTTGCTGCTAGAGAAGGAAACTTTCTAGAAGCCGGACCTTCAAAATAAAGGCCCCTGATCTTCCAGTAATTATTAGGCCTACTTTTTTATTTGTTTACAGTGTTCTGCCCTAGAGCAGGTCTTTCACTGCAATCATAGCATTTTCATGCCATCCTTTACAGCTTTACTAGAGAATATAGGTGTGGTAGCTTCCACACAGAGGGATGATAACGATGACCAGATGGTGTTCGGGGGACCTTTTGGACCTCAAAGCTAGCTGATATTTGTCTTACAGGTACCAAAAAAAAAACCGGAAGAAACCTCACCCAGGAAACTTGTCCCGACTGGGAATCAAATCCGGACCCGCTGCATGAAAAGACAGTACGCTACCTCGAGCCCACAGCAGTGGACTGGCTTACTTTAGGATGTCGAAATAATTATATAGGTTTTATAACTCAAAAATGGGGATCGATATTTTTGTAAAAAAATTGTAATATCCATATAATTCTCATATAATATTTTATGCTGTTTTTTTCATGAAAAGAAAATATGAATGCATCAAACATGGAAATAAATGGTGAAGATTAAAGATGGCATTTCGTAGAGATGACACATGAAGCGGTGGTTACCGTACGAATAGGTAAAGGTAAAGGTAAAGTGATCCCACTACAGGCCTCAGGAGGCCCTTGGGGTAGTAGGAGGTTAAGGCTCCCACTTTTTCTAGACAATCGGCACTTTATGTCAGCCGGGTTGTCAGCCCTGCGTGACGGCCGCCTTTACCCCAGAACAAGCGTCTGGTACTCATTTCAGTTAGAGGCTGAGTCGACCCCAGGGCCATAGTGCCGCCAGAAGGTTTGGGTTAGTTTAAAAATCCTGACCCCACCGGGACTCGAACCCTCGACCTTCCGGTTTGTAGCGCAGTGCCTTAACCACTACGCTACGGCGTGCGGGAGAGCGATTATTATCTATGCAAAGTCATTGTTGCTTTTGAAATTTGAACCTGCGTAGGAAAGTAGGGTCTTTATTAGTCGTGTGGTTTGCGCCGCTTGAGTCGCTCCTAAGGAATCACAACGTTGTACGATTAAAGAAGACCCGGCGGATATCGAAATATGGGGAGAAACATCCTTGTGAATTCTTGTTATCATTTATCACGATTTTACAGGAAAGTTATAGAGAACGCATATCTCCGTCCACACCCTTCTCGAGAATTGTATGGTTCTCGGAAGCGAATATCTTGATACGGTATCAGATGAAGATGGCCCTGCCCAAACCTTCCCATTGAACTTCAATCAAGATTGCACTTGAAAGTAGTGTAAGATACGCACTCACCGATTCGCGGCCACACCTTACTCTATTTTTTTTCGTGTATTCACCGAATATCTTAGATAGATTATGTTAGTACCATGATCCATAGATATGAAAACAAAGAGGAACATAGACGTCCTATCTGCCTGTGATGCAACTAAACTTTCCTTCTTATAACTGAGTAAAAAAAAATTATTTTCAATTTTTTTTTTCAAATGGCCCAGGTTTGTTTTTCAACATTTCTGGTTTCTCTCCTGGCATGGCGTACTTGTAATCCACTTCTGAGGTTGGGGCGCCTAGAAGGCGGTGTTATGTTCCCCCGATGATATGATGGGTGATGATGATGATAATGGTGCGCCAAGGGAGTCCCTAATCCTAAGCTTAACCTAAGATGAATATGAATGATGATGAATGCGATGGCCATGTGATTTCGGGGACCGTTTGGGCCTTAAAGTTTTCCTGACATTTGTCTTACAGGTGAGGAAACACCCCTGATAAGAACCTCACCCAGAAAAACTGTCCCGACCGGGGATCGAACCCGGGCCCGCTGCGTGACAAGGCAGCACGCTACCTCGAGACCACAGCGGTGGACTTATTTTCAAATTATTAATATTACATATCTTCTTGGGAGAAGATCAACACTGGAGTAAGACAGGGATGTGGACTTTCACCGGTGCTTTTCATTATATACATGAATAAATTAATAAATGAATGGAGGAAAACACAACGAGGATATATACCCATCAATAGGAACCTCTGTCCCGACCGGGGATCGAACCCGGGCCCGCTGCGTGACAAGGCAGCACGCTACCTCGAGACCACAGCGGTGGACTTATTTTCAAATTATTAATATTACATATCTTCTTGGGAGAAGATCAACACTGGAGTAAGACAGGGATGTGGACTTTCACCGGTGCTTTTCATTATATACATGAATAAATTAATAAATGAATGGAGGAAAACACAACGAGGATATATACCCATCAATAGGAACCTCAAACTCGATGCTATTCTTTTTGCAGACGATTTAGCTCTTCTGGCACTTTCCGAAAATGATTTGCAACGATCAATTTATAATTTACAAAAAATAGCTGCCAAATTTAATATGGAAATATCAATGAACAAAATTAAATTATGGCATTTCATGGGAAGGACCCCATACAAAGTAAAATCTGTCTCCAAAATAAAATTTTAGAGAGATCTAATCAATTTAAATATCTTGGATATTATCTCTCTATCTGGGATGAAAAGGATATCCCTGAAAAAGTTACTAGTTATAATAAAAGTTTAGGAATTATTAATCAAGTTATGAAACCATCCCTTGTACAAAAAAACACCAGATTACGTTTATATAACACTTTGGCTAGACCAGTGTTGACCTATGGTAGTGAAGCATGGACACTAAGAAAACAACATGAAAGCAGAATAACGGCTTGTGAAATGAGATTCATGCGCAGAACAGCGGGTTACACCAGATGGGATCGGAAAAGGAACACCGATATCTTAAAAGGATTGAAGACTACGCCAATTTTGGAATATATTAAACAGTACCTACTAAGTTGGAAACACCATCTTGAAAGAATGAGTTCAAATCGGATCCCCAAAGCAGTTTATAATTATATACCAAGAGGACGAAGATCACTGGGCCGTCCTATGAAACGCTGGAGGGAAAATTTTCTATAGGATCGTAACAGGCCTTGGCCTAATACTTGGAAGGAAGAAGAAGAAGAAGATATATATTTGTAATTAATTACACTGATGTAAAAAAAACATTAGTTGTCCCTATCCTTTACAAAAATAGTCAATTCCAACCAAATTGGGATCGAAAACAAGAATATGACACCAGAATAAAAATTAGCTCTTGGTTCGAAGATATTTATATATGTATATGCTTGTGTGAAACTTTTCCCTTTGAAATCTTATCATAAGTAATGCCACGAGTGATTTCCAAATTATCGATAAATTCACGACTCACGAAATGAGGAGTGAATCCATCCAGAGAATTTGGAAATCAAGAGTGGCATTTGTTAGGACTCTTTTAACGAATAAACTGAAGCTGTTTACTTACAAATCATTATTTAACTACAGTTATTTTTAAATATTTATATATTTAATGTAAACGGAGATGTTTGAAAACAAATGAGAAACGATTGGGTACGCTTCATTTCCTTATTTTGTTAATCACTGCAACCAGATCATATTATTTATTGCCAAAGGATCGCAATGTTGTAAGAATGCTCTCTAGTGGAGAATTTATAACCAACGTTATAGGTATTAATTAATTTCTGATGTCCTATTGTAAATATGTCAATTACATTTTTCTGGAACGTCATTTCCTGGAAAATAATTCGTTTAAGAAAGTGCAATCAGTGTTTTTTTTGTGGTATAATCAATTGTTACAAATGTTTTTATATTATCTCTCGTATGCGCTTTCTGTTGACATCATGCACTATATATACAATCTGGTAGCCGTATTTCTTACAGCGTCAGTCACTGCAAAATAATACTATGACCTATTCAGAATGTTAAAAAGGAGGCGCTTTCTTTATTATGATAAACTTTAGTTGGTAAATTCTAGGCGAAACACGACTGTGATTGGTTGTAAATAAAAAATCATTGTAACGTGATTGGTCATTGTCTCCCATTTGGGGCATGAGTTAAATAGTCTATTTAACTATTCTCCAGAGCGTTTTTTCCCCCCGTTTGCAGTCTACTTCTGAGGCATCTCCCATGACGTTTCAACAATAGTCTGCAAGAAAATATGAGTTCCATTTGCCCTGACATCTTCTTTCCATTGCTGGGATGTCTCGTTGGAAGCGCTCTCATTTCCCGTGACTCGAAGTGTCAGAATTCCTTGCAAAGAAGTCGAGATGTGAGTCCATAAAGATTATCCTCAGCGACATGTTACAACCTAGCTCTTGGTATGACCTCAGAAGTTGATTAACAGCTGTATTGTAATGTCCACCTCTTTGATTTCCCAAGAAATTGTGAATAAGATTTTTGAACGATTCTCAAGCTGTTCTCTCTTTACCTTCAATTGCCCTATGAAATGTACCATCCTTAAGCAGTTCTCGAATTTGCGGGCTATGAAAGATTCCTTCTTCGAACTTAACATATCTGAGATGTGGAAATTTTGTCTTCAAATACTTTACCTGTGGAAATTTAGCTTCAAACACCGAAAATTACTGATTACGATCCGAGGTTGGGAGTGGTTTTTACAAAATCGAGGAACATGTTTAAAAACCGAGCGATAACGAGCACTTTAAAAACGTGCGTTGTACATTATTTTTTCCCGTGATGGTGTTTTAAAAATAATAAATAATAGTAAAATAACATCTTTGTCGGAAATATTTGCGTTCATTATAAACAACTGACTAACGTTAACAGTGTGGGCAATGTTTATTAGTTGAAACAACAGGAGGCCTTGAGAACAATTATTGATAACATGGCCGCTGGTACGTATTTATTGTTTTATATTGTTTCAAATAAAGTTCAGTTCATTTAAAATGCAGTGATTTATTTCGTATAATGTATATTAACACTACCTTTTGGATATTTTTTGTATATACATTGTACGTATTATACATAGAGGGCAGTGGTTTTACTTCCCACACGCGTTTTGTGATATGTAATATTACAGTATAGTTATTGTGTAATTGTATCTAATAGTTAGAATATATTCAGTTCTCTTCGTATATCTTCACTTCGTCTTTGATCCATTATATATATTATATTATTCCGAAACATATTCTTCATTACAAACCTCTAGGACGAAGAAATGTTGGAAGACCCAGTAAAAGATGGATAGACCAATTCTAACATGAGATGGGAACAGACCAGCAGGTCTAAACATTGATCCTGATGATAATGATGACAATATAGTTATTTTATTACAGTATCATTATTTAGGTTGGCAACCCCGACATGAACTTTCAATCATGGTCGCCATTGCTGTAAGTACGACAAAACGCACTTACTTACTCGCTGGCACTATCGAACACTTAGGTTCATGGTCGCGCGGACATAAGCTCTCAATACATCCCTATCCTGAGCTAATGCTTTCAAATCATTCCCTGTATAATCTACTTCCCTCAAATCATAGTTAACGTTGTTCTCCGACCTCATTATTGGTCTACCAACTGGGCGTTTTCCCTCCGGCTTTCCTACAAGAAGCTTCCACGCACGTCTTTCATTCCCCATACGCGCAACATGTCCTGCCCATCGCAGTCTACGAGACTTAACTGTTCTTATTATATCTGGCTTCCTATAAAGACCATGTAGTTCATTGTTACGTAGTCTTCTCCATTCACCTGTCTGTTCATCTCTCTTTGGTCCAAAAATTTTTCTAAGAACTTTATTCTCAAAAACTCGTAATCTCATTTCCTCCCTTAAAGTAAGAGTCCATGTTTCGCATCCATATAATATAACTGGTAGAATAATAGTTTTATATATTTTTAGTTTAACGTTTTTTGAAAGAAGTTGGGACATCAAAAGTCTCTGCAATGCATAATAACACGCATTTCCGGAATTGAGCCTATGTTTAATTTCTTTGTGCATCTCATTCCTATTTGTGATTATTGTTCCTAGGTATTTGAATTCAGCCACTTCCTCAAAATTTCCCTCATTTGTCATTAGCTGTCCATTAACATTATGACAAAATGCACTATCGCGCAAAAATGTAACATAACGTTTTCTTGTAAATGAACAATTGAAGGCAACTACTTGATTTTGTTTGTACCTTGTAACTTAGAAAAGAAAATGCTCTCGAAAATCTTGCATCATTTGAAGAGATCGGACATGTTTCGCAACATTTTTTAATGACATTTTTATCAAAAAGTCATAAAATATTTTGATAGGTCTACGATAAATTAAAATGCATTTTGAACTATCAGTACTTATTCTACTCAGAATGTTCTAATAAAGTGAGAAAATAAATTTTTATCACACAAGAGTCGTATGTTCAAGGTATTCTCCTTGAATATTATTAAAAGATTCTCCTTGAAATATTGTTTTGCCAACTCTTCATTCTATTAAAATTCTCGGACATGTTTACTGATGTTTTTATCATATTCATAAAATATATTTTGATACGTCTATGATAAATTAAAATATATTTTGCAGTGTCAGCACTTACTCGAACCATATGTTGTACATTAAAAGTTCCTTATTCACGGGGGATATGTTCCACAAATATGCCGCGAATACAGAAACCGCGAATATGGAATGCTAATTTATATGGGTATATAGGGGATACGTTCCAAGATTACAGAATAAAATAAAAAGTATCAAAATAAAATCAATTAATGAGAGATTTTGAACAATTTCTATTAATTATTACTGTCAGGTTTAGGAAGCCCTAAAACCTCCTGGAGTCAGGGAATATGTTTATATATGAAGGAGAAACATCTACAACCAGAAGATTGGATGGACCGACAAAGTTGGCTATTAGGAATCAGACGATGTCAAAGACATTAATCAGCCTATGATCTATCTATCTAGGTTTAGGCAAGGAGTTATGGAATTTAGTAATTCTTTTCCTGTTTTGTCGCTTTTAAAAGGTCTTTCAATTAAGATTGATATTCAACTGTGAATTCTGCGATAGAATTCCTTGTTTTGTCTTCGAATTTCTTGATTCATTAACATTGAAACAGCGTGATATTGATGCAAACGACTCGCGTAAACTGTCAAGCATTTCTATTTTTACTTTAAGTGGCAACATTTTTTTTTCTTTCCTTACTAATTTTTCTTTCCTTTTACTCGACATTTTAAACTGGGAACAAAGCACAAGAGACACGTGTTATTCAATCAAAATTATTGCAACAAATGACAAGTTGAAACAATAATATGCGATCGTGGTGATGGAGACATTTATCAAAGTACATAACGGAACGTGAAATACATCAGCTTTTAACAATGCACTTTAGGGTTAGTGACAATAAGGTTTGTTTTGTTTTGATATTTATTTGTCCATTTGGTTTGAATCACTATTTGTAAAAGTCGCCTTGGCACCTGCCTGCAGTAGAAAAAAAAAAAAAGAAAAACCTGCTGATGTTTAATAAAGGACACTAATCATTCTAATACACCGACTGGACCCGTGAATTTTTAGCCGCGAATACAGGAACTGTGTCGTAATTTTTTAACCCGCGAATAAAGGAGCTTTTACTGTGCTTTAATGAGAAGTGAAATACGTTTTAACACAAAGACTCATATATCTAAGTTATTCTCTTTATATCAAACTATTTGTATCACAAAAATACATTATAATTCCTGTCGTTTCTATCCTTGAAATAATGTTTTCCATCTGTAAATATTATTAAAATTCTGAGTATTTTTCACAAGTTTGGTAGCACCATGACTCTGAGGTCAACTCAACCTCTAATGGAAATGAGTACCGGATATATATATATATATATATATATATATATATATATATATATATATATATATATATATATCTTCGGGTTTTTACAGCTGCTGCCGTCTTCCCGTGCCAAACCTCCAAAGCCTACGGTCTTGGGCATCTTCGATGCTTAGCCCTCTAGCTTGCATTACTGTCTTCATGTTTTCCTTCCATGTTAACCTTGGTCTTCCTCTTTTCTTCTTTCTATTCGGATGCCATTCATATAGTTGCTTCGGCCATCGCTCATTTTCCATTCTTAAAACATGTCCCAACCACTTTAATTCCTTCTCCTCAATTCTTTCAATTATGCTTTCTTCTGCTTCCATTATGTTTCTAATTTCCTTATTTGTGACACGTTCTAATCTAGACTTTCTGGCACTTCTCCGTAAATAATCCATTTCTAGAGCTATTAGTCTATTCTTGTAGTACTTATTGATTGTCCATACCTCACTTCCATACATTGCAACAGATTCCACCAATGTTTTACCAATATATTTTTTTGTGTCTTTCCAAATATGCTTATCCCACCATATGGAATTTAATGATGATATTATTTTGCTACTCAATTCAATTCTATGTTTTATGTTCTCTTTTCCTATACCTTCTATGTTATCCATAATCATTCCCAAATATTTAGTTTGTTTCACTTGCTTTATTTGGATTCCTTCTTCCAATATTAAATTTTCTCTTTCATTGCTATTTATTGCCAGATATTCTGTTTTTTGTAAATTTACTGTGAGACCCCATGATTCATATGTGTTTTTCAACCTTTTTATCATGAATTCCATATCAAATTTGTCTTGCGCTAAAACCAGTTGATCATCGGCAAATTGTAATGTCAGCAAAAATCTGTAGCCTATTGGGATCCCCATACCAATATATATATATATATATATATATATATATATTTCTTTCCTGGTGTAAAGGTGGCCGCCGCGCTGAGCTGATAGTTCGGTTGACATCTTGTGCCGATTTTCTAGAAAAGTGTCCACAGATGATCAGGTAATTTTTAGCATTACAGAGTTACAAATCGCTATCCACAACACAAATTAAATGAAGTAATAAGTAAATATAATGTGCGAATATAAAAAAACTAAAGTAATGGCTTTGAAAGAATTAAACACAAGTGATGCAAAATAATGATCAAGAACAAAATATAGAGCAAGTAAACAATTTCAACCACTTAGGGTCGGTTTCACCAACAGAGGTAACTGTATTACGCCAGTTTAAGCTATGCGTTATACATGGGGAAAACTGGCGTAATACAGTTACCTCTGTTAGTGAAACCGACCCTTAGAGTTTAAGGTATCATACTGCCAAAATAATGATATAAACTTAAAATTAAACAAATTTTATAATATGTGTGGAACAATAAGAAGAATTCTAAAAAAAATAAATAATTAAAAATCACACAAATAAAATTCTATAAAAGTATAGCAGTACCTATGTTAACATATATTTGTGAAAACTGGACAATTAATAGATTCAATAAAAGAAAACAGAAGTAGCTGAAATGAAATTCTTACGTTCAGTAGGAGGCTATACATTTTTAGATTAGAAATATAATGAAGAAATACGAATTGAATTAAACATCTACAGTATTGGATAAAATTAAAAAATCAAGATATAATTTGCTGCAACGTATAGAATGATACCCAATAACTCCCACAAAAGTTGCTTCACTACCAACTCAAAAGAAGAAGAAACATTGGACGCTCCATAACTAGATGAAGGGATACGGTCTGTTGATGTGGAAACAGGTCTATGGTCTAATTCCATATATAAAATGAAAATAATAACAATAATATTGTTATTAATTAAATATAGGAACGCCTGGAAAGTGCATGTTGATAGAATGCCAGAAGAAATATTTTCAAAATTATTGCTAAATTATAAACCGCACGGAAGAAGAAATATTGGACGCCCACACAGAAGATGATCTGAACAATTTTAACAATTCTAGCTTTCGTGAAACCGGAACGAGCCAACAGGCTTAATCCCTGGATGATGATGATGATGAAAATTAATGTTATTTATTTATATACAGATATTTAATATTTACACATCTTTTTGTGCCTAAAGTTTAATTTTTCTTCTCCACTCGTACCTATCCATCCAGTCCTCTTGTCCTCATTCCAGTTCTTATTTATTGCATCCACGAGTTTCGAGGTCTTCCTTTCCTTCTTCTTCCAGATGGAGACCATTCCAATGTTTGTCTGGATAACCTTTCTTCTTACATTAGTCGTATATGCCCATATCAATTTAATTGCTGGTATCTTATATAATCTACTATTTGAATATCTAATAACCATATTTTTTTCTCATATGACAGTATTCCTTATTTTTTTCTAATTTTGAACATCTTGCTGCTCTCCTCAAGATATCCATTTCCATCCACATAGATTTTTGTTGAATTTTCAAACTGCAGCTCCATATGAGACAGTACTTCTCACTATTGAATTATATATTTGTAACTTATTTTTCCTGGTTATATGTCTGTTCCATAAGACTCCATTCATCATTGCTGTTATTGCTCTACCTTTATTTATTCTGTTCTTAATATCACTTTCTTGTTTACCCTCTTTATCTATTTTTACTCCCAGATAGTAGTAGTAGTAATAATAATAATAATAATAATAATAATAATAATAATAATAATAATAATAATAATAATAATAATAATATCGACTTGTTTCAATTATCTGGGATGCATGATATCGTACCAGCAAAATTTGGACATGGAGAAGAAATAAGGGAAATTTCAACAGATATGTGGTTCAATAAGAATATATTTGAGAAATAAGACCACAAGGGAAACTCAATTAAAATTTTACAAAACAGTAGCCGTTCCAACGTTAACATACGGGTCTGAGACTTGGCCTTTAACGATCTCTGATAAAAGTAAAATTAAGACAATAGAAATTAGATTTCTCAGATCAGTTGCAGGTGTATCTCTAAGAGATCAAAAGAGAAGTCAAGATATCAGAGATGAATTACAAATCTATAATATAAACGAGAGAATACACACAAATAAACGTAATAGGTTTGAACATATACAAAGAATGCCAAATAGGCCTAATCATTTATCAGAACAACTGCTTCATCTAAGGCCTCTAGGCGGAAGAAATGTAGGAAGACCAAAACGTCGTTGGAAGACGACCTGCACCTCCAGCATATTGCACCGGGGAGCGGAACGGGCCAACAGGCCCATACCTTGAAGATGATGATGATGATGATGATGATATCGACTTATTAAGTTGGGCAACTTATGAAAGAAACAAATAATACAATAAATTGTGAAAAAACATGTGTATGATGTTTTAATCTATGGCTTATGTGTAGATAATTATTCATACTAACAAAGGCAAATGAATTATTAATTGATAAAACATGATATTAGTGAGATATATGAGTTAATCATAGCCGAGTGGTTAAAGCAGGAAGCTTTGGCGCAGAGCTACGGGACTTGCGCTGGTTCGAGTCCCCATGGGGGAAAACAAATTCTCGTGGAATTTCGGCCAGTATGGAACCGGTGCCCACCCAACATCGTGAAGCATTTGAGTAGCTACAATAAGTAGCGGCTATAGGTTGAGAAAACCAGTTATAACGGCTGTGGGACCAACATATTCATCACATGTCACCCCCTACTCTGGCACGATGATCATCTATCTCTGTGATTAACACATGTGGATGTGAGGTCAGCAGCCGGCTGGTAGGCCAAGGGCCTTATATGCCTGTCGCGTCATTGGGTTTTAGTTTAATATAAGTCAGTTTTTCCAATAACACTGGTCAACATGATTTTTGTCTCATGAGTACCAATAGTTGTACTTAATGCAGTTTTTATCATGTTTTCAAATATGTATTTGGAATTTCTCCATCACCCACAGATTTTTTTATTTCAATTTGAATTAACCGGGAAATCGGCTTGCAAAAAGATCTAAAGAAGATAGACCAATGGACGGGAGAAGAACAAGAGGAAGACCAGCCAAGAGATGGATAGACAGTGGATGCACATCCAATACGTCTTCCTCCGAGGAGTGATTTTGGAAATAAACAAGATGAAAATCCTACAAATTAAGTTTAAGAAGAAGAAGAAGAAAAAAAGGATTTAAATAATTATTCTTTTAATAAACGTTTTTTCGTCCATTTGTCCATTGTAAAATAAAACGCGGAACAGTTTCATCAGGAGATTTCAACTATGGAAAAAGGCAAATGGAATCCTAATATGCCGGCCGATTATTGCTGGACCATCAAGAGGGATGCTCCACAGGCGAAACATAGCAAAAAATCGTCATTTCTTACTTTCTAGGTGAGTCCGAATATTCGAATATTGTGTAGTTACGAATGTTGGTTGGTTGGTATCTAATGTCGAGCACTTGATAATGAAATCATTCGCTCTCTTGCACTCCAATATTTAGCAGAAAGGCTGGTCTCTTCTACAAAAGCTGGACAACGGAGGAGATGGTTTCTTTCCATATCTTCATTTAAATTGCAAAAAGGGCATTTAGGTGAATCTGTTATGCCAAGTCTGTGTAGGTGTTTATTCAGGCAGTCATGTCCCGTTAGCAGTCTGAATGTTGCTACTGCAGATTTTCTTTGTAATGTAGTAATGTCATAAGCTTGTAGATTTTCCCATTCCTTTCCAGATGTTTTGGTGGTGTATTCTTCTCTAAGTTTATTGATATATTTATTTGAGATAATTCTTTTGATGGCGTGAAAGGAAAGTGGAGAAGAATTTGGGTTCCAAACAATTTTGCTACCCTTCTTGGCTAATTACGAATGCAGAAAATATTAAAATGTTTGAAATTATAAATTCCTGTCTCTCGGAAACCTTGGGTGATGGAGAAAAACCGATATAATATTTGAATTCAGGAGACAAAATACTATCAGAATCACATATTTTTCTTTCGGAGACAAAAAAGTTTATTTTGTTCTTCTTCTTCTACTACTACTACAAGGTTTAGGCTATGCAGCCTGTTCCGGCGAAGTTAAAAGTGGAGTCCATCTTCTACGTGGTCGGTCAACATCTCTTGTTCCTCTGGGATTATACAGGAAGGTTCTTTTTGGTATTCTTTCGTTGTTCATTCTCATTAAGTGTTCTGTCCATTTCTTATTATTTTCGCTGATTTTATCTACAATTTTATATATATTTAATTCTTCTCGTATAGTTTCATTCCTTATTCTATCCGCTCTTGTGCATCCTTTCACATTACGTAAAAACAGCATTTCCGCAGTCTGTATCCTGCTTTATCCCTTGATTTCATTATCCAATTTTCACTTCCATACAACAACAAAGGAACAGCCATTGTTTTATATAATTTAAGTTTCGTATCTTTCCCTTGTTTTCCGACCTAAGGTTCTTTTTATGGTTCCACAAATAGCCTGAAATTTATTTACTTTATTCTCTATATCTTTATTTTCTCTATAAGTTATATCACATCCTAAATATTGGAAATGTGATACTTGTTCTATTATTTTGTTATCCAGTACAATTTTTTTATCTAATTCCATATTTACCAATAAATGCCATTACTTTTGACTTATTTATTGATATTTTACAATTATATCTATTGGCTATTAATTTAAATTTATATGCTGACATTTGGAGCTCATTTTCAGATTCTGCTAAAAGTACAACATCGTCAGCGAATAATAAAGCATTTATTTTATCTTTATTATCAATTAATATTCCTTCATTAGTTAAAACCTTCTTCCATTCTTTTAGGATATCGTCCATATTTTTTGTTGCTCAGTGTAATTGAATCAGCCATTTCGAAAAGGGATCATCTCCAATTTTTCTAAAATCCACTTCTTTCATTATTCCATGTTTACATACCTACTTCCATCGTTTCCGGGTGAGAACGTATCAACTACACAATTCCTTTACCACTTTATGACTTTATTCAGTAGCAATTTCAGATCCAATGCTTTATCCTGAACAAGTTAAATCAGTCTTTTTTCCTCTCCTGTAAAATTTGATCAGCTGTAGATGATCCCTTTTCGAAATGACTGATTCAATTAATTCAATTTGTTTTTAATTGTGTAATAGTTTGACATCTCTGGAAGAGAGCGATACATTGACAAGTCATATGTTTAATTCGATAGTGTATCATCATGTCTCAACAGAATGAATGCCTATTAATAGGATAAACAAGTAAACTAATAATTACAAGGGTTACGGACGCTATCTGCAGAGAAGAATGCACGTAGGTAAAGATAACATTTTTCCGCCGACACTTGACGTCAAATTTTCTTCTTATCAAACTTTCGAAAAATTGATCTTATCAGTACAAGCGTTGCATGTGGTTGACGCCCAGCGATTTCTTTAGATGTGCTGAGTGTTACCCTCTTGTTTTCCGAAATATCGCTGTTTCAACCTTCATTTTAATTCACGTAATCATACCTCAATATACGGAGTGAATCATAAATATGGCTATATGTTTGATCGCGTTGTGTGATGAAAATATTACCATTACAGGAAATATGAAATTACCGTTGGAAAGGCAATTATTCAAATTATAACAATAGAATAAAACAAAACAGTGTAGAACTTACGTCATTAGTCAAAATGGCGTTGAATATGCAACAGCAAATTACAATTGCTGCATGGGAAATAACGTATGTTAATGATCGTGAGGCCGCGAGACGCGCAAGACGTGAGTTTAACGTAGCATTGCAGCCGTCGACTGTGGGGAAGTGGAGAAAACGACTGCTGGAAACGGGAAGGATGCAGAAAATCAAACCTCCTGGAAGGCCTCGCATTCGCACGGATGCACAAACAACGAAGAGAATTGTGGAGGCGTTCGACGTTAGCCCACAAAAATCAACCCGCCAAGCTGCACGTTAGGAGTGATTTGTTTTGTTTTGTTCTATTGTTGTAATTTGAAGGGTTCCCTTTCCAACGATAACATCATATTTCCTTTAATTATAATATTTTCGTCACAAATTGCGATCAAACGTGTAGCCATATTTCTGAATCACTCTGTACGTGAATATGTACAAAAATTGTTTATCGGATTTGATGATCAAACTTGAATAAAGTCTGTTACACAGGGACTAAGTTGACTCTGCGAATTACTTATCGTCGTTCAATTAATGACACGAGTTTGCTGCCTTACGAAATATTTATATATAAAAATGAGTGTGTGTCTCTTTGTCTGTCCGTTTGTCCTTATGAATTAAAAACTACTTGACCGATTTGAATGTTTTTTTTTCCCCATCATTTAAATAATTTTTTGGGAACAGTTAGCGTTTCACTTCTTTTCAAAACATAAAATACAGGCTCAACAAAACGTAAAATCCAATTTAATGATTGAAAACGAATGAGAAATGCTTGGTTATGTTTTATTTGTTCATGCACTGTAACTTGATCATACTATTTATTGCCAAATAGGATCGCAATTTCCCCCATCATTTAAATAATTTTTTGGGAACAGTTAGCGTTTCACTTCTTTTCAAAACATAAAATACAGGCTCAACAAAACGTAAAATCCAATTTAATGATTGAAAACGAATGAGAAATGCTTGGTTATGTTTTATTTGTTCATGCACTGCAACTTGATCATACTATTTATTACCAAATAGGATCGCAATTTCCCCCATCATTTAAATAATTTTTTGGGAACAGTTAGCGTTTCACTTCTTTTCAAAACATAAAATACAGGCTCAACAAAACGTAAAATCCAATTTAATGATTAAAAACGAATGAGAAATTCTTGGCTATGTTTCATTTGTTCATGCACTGCAACTTGATCATACTATTTATTGCCAAATAGGATCGCAATTTCCCCCATCATTTAAATAATTTTTTGGGAACAGTTAGCGTTTCACTTCTTTTCAAAACATAAAATACAGGCTCAACAAAACGTAAAATACAATTTAATGATTAAAAACGAATGAGAAATGCTTGGCTATGTTTAATTTGTTCATGCACTGCAACTTGATCATACTATTTATTGCCAAATAGGATCGCAATTTCCCCCATCATTTAAAGAATTGTTTGGGAACAGTTAGCGTTTCACTTCTTTTCAAAACATAAAATACAGGCTCAACAAAACGTAAAACCCAATTTAATGATTGAAAACGAATGAGAAATGCTTGGCTATGTTTCATTTGTTCATGCACTGCAACTTGATCATACTATTTATTGCCATATAGGATCGCAATTTCCCCCATCATTTAAAGAATTGTTTGGGAACAGTTAGCGTTTCACTTCTTTTCAAAACATAAAATACAGGCTCAACAAAACGTAAAATCCAATTTAATGATTGAAAATGAATGAGAAATGCTTGGTTATGTTTTATTTGTTCATGCACTGCAACTTGATCATACTATTTATTGCCAAATAGGATCGCAATTTCCCCCATCATTTAAATAATTTTTTGGGAACAGTTAGCGTTTCACTTCTTTTCAAAACATAAAATACAGGCTCAACAAAACGTAAAATCCAATTTAATGATTGAAAACGAATGAGAAATGCTTGGTTATGTTTTATTTGTTCATGCACTGCAACTTGATCATACTATTTATTGCGAAATAGGGTCGCAATTTCGCCCATCATTTAAATAATTTTTTGGGAACAGTTAGCGTTTCACTTCTTTTCAAAACATAAAATACAGGCTCAACAAAACGTAAAATCCAATTTAATGATTGAAAACGAATGAGAAATACTTGGTTATGTTTTATTTGTTCATGCACTGCAACTTGATCATACTATTTTTTGCTAAATAGGATCGCAATTTCCCCCATCATTTAAATAATTTTTTGGGAACAATTAGCGTTTCACTTCTTTTCAAAACATAAAATACAGGCTCAACAAAACGTAAAATCCAATTTAATGATTGAAAACGAATGAGAAATACTTGGTTATGTTTTATTTGTTCATGCACTGCAACTTGATCATACTATTTTTTGCTAAATAGGATCGCAATTTTCCCCCATCATTTAAATAATTTTTTGGGAACAATTAGCGTTTCACTTCTTTTCAAAACATAAAATACAGGCTCAACAAAACGTAAAATCCAATTTAATGATTGAAAACGAATGAGAAATACTTGGTTATGTTTTATTTGTTCATGCACTGCAACTTGATCATACTATTTTTTGCTAAATAGGATCGCAATTTCCCCCATCATTTAAATAATTTTTTGGGAACAATTAGCGTTTCACTTCTTTTCAAAACATAAAATACAGGCTCAACAAAACGTAAATCCAATTTAATGATTGAAAACGAATGAGAAATACTTGGTTATGTTTTATTTGTTCATGCACTGCAACTTGATCATACTATTTTTTGCTAAATAGGATCGCAATTTCCCCCATCATTTAAATAATTTTTTGGGAACAATTAGCGTTTAACTTCTTTTCAAAACATAAAATACAGGCTCAACAAAACGTAAAATCCAATTTAATGATTGAAAACGAATGAGAAATACTTGGTTATGTTTTATTTGTTCATGCACTGCAACTTGATCATACTATTTTTTGCTAAATAGGATCGCAATTTCCCCCATCATTTAAATAATTTTTTGGGAACAATTAGCGTTTCACTTCTTTTCAAAACATAAAATACAGGCTCAACAAAACGTAAAATCCAATTTAATGATTGAAAACGAATGAGAAATACTTGGTTATGTTTTATTTGTTCATGCACTGCAACTTGATCATACTATTTTTTGCTAAATAGGATCGCAATTTCTCCCATCATTTAAATAATTTTTTGGGAACAATTAGTGTTTCACTTCTTTTCAAAACATAAAATACAGGCTCAACAAAACGTAAAATCCAATTTAATGATTGAAAACGAATGAGAAATGCTTGGTTATGTTTCATTTGTTCATGCACTGCAACTTGATCATACTATTTATTGCCAAATAGGATCGCAATTTCTCCCATCATTTAAATAATTTTATGGGAACAGTTAGCGTTTCACTTCTTTTCAAAACATAAAATACAGGCTCAACAAAACGTAAAATCCAATTTAATGATTGAAAACGAATGAGAAATGCTTGGTTATGTTTCATTTGTTCATGCACTGCAACTTGATCATACTATTTATTGCCAAATAGGATCGCAATGTTGTAAGAATGCACTCTAGTGGAGACAAAATGAAACACATCAAACTGTATATTATAACCAACATTATAGGTTATTAATTCACTTTTTTCGGAAACAACTCAGTAAAATCAGTGTTTATTTATAAACACAATTATCAAATGTGTAGATCGAAGGAATCTGTTCATTATTTGCTATATTCAACGTATTTGTTGGAGAGTCAGTCACTGCAAAATAATGCTCTGACCTGTAAAGTAAAAAGTCATCCCACAACAGACCCGGAGGTCCTTGGGGTAGTAGGAGGTTAAGGCTCCCACTTTTTCTAGACAATCGGCACTTTATGTCAGCCGGGTTGTCAGCCCTGCGTGACGGCCGTCTTTACCCCCAGAACAAGCGTCTGGTACTCATTTCCGTTAGAGGCTGAGTCGACCCCAGGGCCATAGTGCCGCCAGAGGGTTTGGGTCAGTTTAAAAATCCTGACCCCAACGGGACTTGAACCCTCGACCCTCCGGCTTGTAGCTCAGTGCCTTAACCACTACGCTACGGCTGTTCAGAATATTAAAAAGGAGGAGCTTTCTTTATTTTGGTAAACAGAATTCGATACATATCGAGGTGAAACATGGCTGTGATTGGTTGTAAAACAAAATTCATTGGAAAATGATTGGTCATTGATTCCCATTTGGGGCACGAGTTAAATCTAATATATAAAATCAGTGTTTGTTTGTTTGTTTGTTTGTTCGTATTCTATGCGCGGCCATACCGTTGATCCGATTTTGATGGGGTTTTTGCAAAATGTTCACGAGATTCCCGGGATTAACATAGGCTATACGAAAGTTGTGATATTCAAGCACTTCGTCCCTAAAAATCACCCTTTGTAGTGAAAAACGTGAAATAAAGTCCCTATTTTGACGCTTAAATGGCTTACGCTGCCTAAACCATAACAAATACACCAAATTAATGTACACAGAATTGAACATCTCAAAAAACTCTACAAAAAAGTCTGTGACAGCATACCTTTATCTTTTATGGATAACTCACAATAACCATTTTTGTGTTTCATTGATGACAAGAAGATCGGGATAAGCAGATTCCCGGGCAAGTATAACAGCGCACGGCTGGTGGTAGAAACATATTAACATTTATTTTGCAGCGCACGCCGGGTATTAGTTAGCAGCCAATAAAATATACACAACATATGTGGATGTAAGATTTTTGTCCTACGTCTAAAATCATCATATATAGCCTTACTGCCAGTTTTACAATTATTGCAGTGAATAGTCGAATTCAAGTTATAGGGCCTATGGAACTTTATTTAACTACACCCTTAATGTCTCTGGCGGCACTATGGCCCTGGGGTCGACTCAGCCGCTAACTGAAATGAGTACCAGACGCTTGTTCTGGGGTAAAGGCGGCCGTCACGCAGGGCTGACAACCCGGCTGACATAAAGTGCCGATTGTCTAGAAAAAGTGGGAGCCTTAACCTCCTACTACCCCAAAGGGCCTCCTGAGGCCTGTTGTGGGATCACTTTACCTTTTTTTAATGTCATGTCAGGGACTGTCAATCGCTATCATTATTTAAATACAAATTAACTGATATCTTAAGATGGACACAATGAAAACATTAACTGCATAACAACTATATAGAGCATTCCATTAATAATTATCTAGGAAGCTACTTACTTTATTTTATATCATTTTAATTTTATTATATTCTATGTTTTTGTTAGTATTAGCATTAGATCACATCATCATTGTATTTTGTTTAGTCTGTATTGTAATAATATCTTAAAATTGTAATATGTACGTAATTTTTGTATAATTCTACTATTCGCTGGTTGAGTGGAAGAGAAGGCCTTATGGCCTTAACTCTGCCAGCTAAAATAAAGCATTATTATTATTATTATTATGTATATTATTATTATTATTATTATTAATTATTATTATTATTATTATTATTATTATTAGTATATGTCCACCGCTGTGGTCTCGAGGTAGCGTGCTGCCTTGTCACGCAGCGGGCCCGGGTTCGATCCCCGGTCGGGGCAGTTTTTCTGGGTGAGGTTTTTATCGGGGTTTTTTCCTCACCTGTAAGACAAATGTCAGGAAAACTTTAAGGCCCAAACGGTCCCCCGAAATCATATGGCCATCATTATCATCATCTTCCTTCACCGGTGTGGAAAGCAACGGGAAGCTACCACACCTACAATTCCCTAGTAAAACTGCAAGTATAGCATGAAAATGCTATGATTGCAGTTACGGACCTGCCTTCGGGCAGAATTACTATGAATGGATTATTACTTACCTACTTACTTACTTACTCACTGGCACTATCGAACCCGTAGGTTCATGGCCGCACGGACATAAGCTCTCCATACATACCTATCCTGAGCTAATGCTTTCCAATCATTTCCTGTATAATCTACTTCCCTCAAATCATAGTTAATGTTATTCTCCCACCTCATTCTTGGTCTACCAACTGGGCGTTTTCCCTCTGGCTTTCCTACAAGAAGCTTCCACTCAAGTCTTTCATTCCCCATACGTGCAACATGTCCTGCCCATCGCAGTCTACGAGACTTAACTGTTCTTATTATATCTGGCTTCCTATAAAGACCATGTAGTTCATTGTTATGTAGTCTTCTCCATTCACCTGTCTGTTCATCTCTCTTTGGTCCAAAAATGTTCCTAAGTACTTTATTCTCAAATACTTGTAGTCTCCTTTCCTCCCTTAAAGTAAGAGTCCATGTTTCGCACCCATATAATATAACTGGTAGAATAATAGTTTTATATATTTTCAGTTTATGGTTTTTTGAAAGGAGTTGGGACATCAAGAGTCTCTGTAATGCATGACCTAACATTCCATGTTCCTAGGAATATACCCCTGTGTTTTAAGCCTTTGGCATGGGTTCCCTGAAGTAGTCCCCGCCCGGAGAACTTTATTATTATTATTATTATTATTATTATTATTATTATTATTATTATTATTATTATTATTATTATTATTATTATTATTATTATTATTATTATTATTATCACAGTTCATTAACAGTAGCAACTATAATTTTGGGCGTGAAAGGACTTCTTGAAAAGTCAAGGAAAGTTTATTTATATAATTATACGTATAAAGTATATTTTACGTTTTTTTGAACCTGTATTTTATGTTTTGATAGCGTGTTTTGTTAGAATATAAAACCTAGTAACTACGAACTAAAGCGTCAATAATTGCTATAAAAGTTGATAAAATTAATAATTTTATTTCATGTAGGCTATTTGTTAATCTTGTTTTTGTTAAATACAGTATGTTTCAAGCACTTAACCAATGTTGTTACATTCTGTTGTTAATAAGGAAGGTTAAATTGCACAAGGTAATGTATTACAAACAAGATTATTATCTTAACATTATTTTTATCTTTACATTTTATTGATATTGAACATGACAATGAAATCTTTTGAAGTACAAGTTACGTAATCGAAACGATATAAAAATCATGTAGCATGGACGTTCCAGAATACATATTTTGTTACATTTCTTACCGTAAATTGTAGTATTTCTGTAAGTTTAATCTCAACTCTATACAGGATGAAAATTATTTAAACCGACAAACTCTGGGAGGTTGTAGGGGAGACCAAAACAAATATTTTTCCCTAATGCCATTTTTTCCTATGAGGCTTATTTAAACCGGTAGAGGAAGATTTCTCTGGCGGCAAATTAATTAAACCAACAAACACTTTTGCATTTTTTATTTCCAAGACATAACACATTAACACAACGCAATTACTTAAATTACAGCAGAGGTTCAAAAATGCCTCCATTGACATGTAAACAAAGGTTACACCGGCGGATCATGTTCTGTCTAACACGGGCAAAAACTCCAGGAGTATCGTTAATTGCTCCTGCTGTTGCTACTATCCGGACAACCAGATCCTTTTCTGATGCAACAGGAGTTGTGTAAACAAGGTTACGCATCACTCCCCCTCAAAAAATCCAAAGGGATCATATCTGTGGATCGAGCAGGTCATGGTACAGGACCACCTCTGTCAATCAACTTTTCTGAAAATCGTTGGTTCAAGAATCGACGCACACGACGACTGAAATGTGCCGGCGCCCCGTCATGTTGGAACCACATGCGTTTTCTTGTAGGGAGCGGGACGTCTTCCAGCAATTCTGGCAATGCTCTGGCGAGAAAATTGTAATAGTGCCTGCCATTTAATGAAACTAGGTAGGAGATATGTTTCCAATTAAACAGTCCCCACATATCAGTGTACTCACTCCAAGTGTATCGCTCCATTAGTAAACAGATACTACACTGGTGGACAAAACAATTCCTACCATCAACAGCAGTTGCAGTCGTGACAACTGAAGAGCGTAATACGCTCTCTATCGGTTTAAATATTCCTCATATGAAAAAATGGCATTACGGAAAAACATTTGTTTTGGTATCCCCTACAACCTCCCAGAGTTTGTCGGTTTAAACAATTTTCACTCTGTATATAAAATAGTTGTTTTAACATCAAGGTCTCTTTATTATAAATTTAACACTTCTCACTGAAGGAAAATTATATTTGAAGAGAAAATATATGCGTAGACTTGGGTTTGAACCCTGGGCCTTTATAGCTTTATGTGCTAATGCTCTACCATCTGAGCTACCTTAAGCACTTCAATCTAAAATAACTTTTCTCATATATTTTTAAATCCCGAGAGCGCCAAATGTTACGAATTGTTGCTCGATCACGCAAATGACTGTTTCTTATTAGAGAAGAATTTTATTGGAAATTTTAACATTGCTTAATAAAGCCAGTTGAGCTTCTTTCGATGTCTTTTATTACACATTTAACACTTTTCACTGATATATATCCCAAATATATCTAAGGTCTTATCTTGATTGTCTCCAGTTGACTGCATATTATATTTTCTGCCCATGTAGTGGTTCTACATAGTCTTTATAGGAAGCCAGATATAATAAGAACAGTTAAGTCTCGTAGACTGCGATGGGCAAGACATGTGGAACGAATGGGGAATGAAAGACGTGCGTGGAAGCTTCTTGTAGGAAAACCAGAGGCAAAAACACCCAGCTAGTAGACCAAGAATGAGGTGGAAGAAAAATAACATTAACTATGATTTGAGGGAAGTAGATTATACAGGGTATGATTGGAAACAAATTAGCTCATGGTAGGGATGTATGGAGAGCTTATGTCTGCGCGGCCATGAAGCTACAGCTTCGATAGTGCCAGTGAGTTAGTTAGTCCATGAAATAAATTAAATTATTTATTTTTTTATACAGATTGTCACAGCTGACATTACTTGTATGTTCACAATTCCATTTCCCTCTAAGCCACGGATGTGCAACTCAACCGAGTGAGAGAATAATGCTTAAATCTAGCATTTACTGCTGCGACGTAATGAAACATTTATTACGTGGCCAGTGACAGACTTCGATTAGTAGGCCGTTATATTTTTTTCTTATTTCGTAGAATGTCTTCTTGTAATCTTGTAAGCCCATGTTTCCCTTAACAGCGATTTAGGCGCTCTCCCCTATAGGGATGAATTTGAATCATACTAATTTAGTTACACTTGTTTTCTTATAGGCCCTATATGCAATTTGAGTGGTCCATGGTCAGCGTTCCGCCCCATACTTACATCTAGGAAACCAAGGTAGTACTAAGACGGGATAATTCGGTAAATTTTGCTTAGAGGCCTTTTCATTCAGGCTTAAGGATATTTTACGAGCCTGAAAATCTTCATACTCGGGACCCACGGCCTTAAAGATTCCTCCCGGAGGACTTGCTCCCTTGGATTTTTCCTCCAAAAAATCAATCCATCGACCATCGGCGGGTTTGAATCCGCGACCCTCGGGACCAGAGGAAAGGAGCATAACCACTAGTCCACCGCGGCCGATCCCTGTATAATCTACTTTTCTCAAATAATGGATAATGTTATTCTCCCACCTCATTCTTGGTCCACCAACTGGGCGTTTTCCCTCTGGTTTTCCTACCAGAAGCTTCCATGCACCTCTTCCATCCTCCATACGTACCACATGTCCCGCCCATCGCAGCCTACGAGATGTTATTATTATGTCTGGCTTCCCATAGGTATCATGCAATCCACTATTATGCAGTTTTAATACTAGTATAATTCATATAACTTTCCGTTGAGGTGAAGTCATCTGATGAAAGTTAAAAATTAAATTGTACCTGTTGGTAGGTGCCGTCGTCCTCAACTTTGTTAAAATAGTGTATATAAAATTAACTGGAGCGCTTTCGGAAGTTATCTTCCATCTTCTGCAGGTTGAGTTTCTGCTACTCGTTGTTGTTGTGTACGGTGGCTATACTCCAACTGTTTGTAGCAGCAACTGACTTGTTTTTGACGATGGATGATAACTTCCGAAAGCGCCCTAGTTAATTTATATATATCGTCAAAAACAAGTGAAGTTTGCTGCTACAAACAGTTGGAGTATACATCACCGTACACAACAACAAGTAGCAGAAGCTCAACCTGCAGAAGATGGAAGATAACTTCCGAAAGCGCTCCAGTTAATTTTATACACAATATTTTAACAAAGTTGAGGACGACGGCACCTACCAACAGGTACAATTTAATTTTTAACTTTCATCATTATGTAGTTTTCTCCAATCACCTGTCTGTTCATCTCTTTTTGGCCCAACTAAAATAAGTTAATTTAGTTATGCTTATTTCCCCACAAATGTGAATGAGTGACAAGTGGTTAGCTCATCACCGCAAGGAGAGACCTAACAGGTAAACAAGCTGTGTTAGGAAAGTTACTGCTGCAATAATGCAATGTGTTTTTATGGCGCTCACTTCATTCTTTATTCTGGCCCAACCTTCACTTATCTTGACAGTTACTTGTTTGTCAGCTGTACAGGAGCGATAAACAGAGGGTGGACCTGTGTTTATGTATTTCATTTGAAATGTCTTACTCATATATCTTTATCTAACACATATCATATCAATCGAACGAGTTGAGTCAGCGGTGGGGTTGTACAAGACAAGCTTTATGCCATTTTTTGTGTAATTTAAAGTAGTAGTAGAAAGACTTTATTAGACAAAAAGTAAGATATTTACAATATTATTTACAAATATGGGTCGCACGGGCAGTAAGCCGTACGTGCTGTTGACAGTCCGTTACAATAAAGTAATAATTGGTACTAGTGTAAAGAAAAATAAACAACAAAAAAAGCAATAACATTACAATTACATAAAGAAAACACAATAATATTACAATTAAATAATAACACAATAGCATTATACACTAAAAACATTAATATTACAATTACATAAAGAAAACACAATAATATTACAATTAAATAATAATACAATAGCCATTATACACTAAAAAAACATTAACATTACAATTGCTTAAAGAAAACACAATAATATTAGAATTAAATCATAACACAATAGCATTATACACTAAAAAACATTAACATTACATAAAGAAAACACAATAATATTACAATTAAATAATAACACAATAGCATTATACACTAAAAAAATTAACATTACAATTACATAAAGAAAACACAATCATATTACAATTAAATAATAGCACAATAGCATTATACACTAAAAAAACATTAACATTACAATTACATAAAGAAAACACAATAATATTACAATTAAATAATAACACAATAGCATTATACACTAAAAAACATTAACATTACAATTACATAAAGAAAACACAATAATATTACAATTAAATAATAACACAATAGCATTATACACTAATTAATTTATGAAGTGTTAATAATACAGTTTATCTCATGCTATATTTCTTATATTTCCTGTCTCTCGGAAACCTTGCGTGATGGAGAAAAACCGATATGATATTTGAATTCAGGAGAAAAAATACTGTCAGAATCACATATTTTTCTTTCTGAGACAAAAAAAAAATAATTTTTTGTTGTTCAGTGTTGTAGCCTACTAGCTTATATGTTCTAGTACCATTTGTAGTTCCTAATCGGTAAATATATCAGTGCTATCTACGTTCCTTTGCCCGGGCCCATCGGAGGCAAAGATTGATTCATTTTTCCTATGTTGTATGTGTAACATTTATTAACTATTACCATGAAATTATTAAACACACTGTAGTAATTTACATAGTGCGTATCAAACTCTGTATAGTATTTACAATCATGAAAGCTAGAAGGAAAAGGGGGCCTAATTTGACTTGAGAAAGCTTTTGAATAGGAATTAATATGAAGCAGCAATATCATTACTAATTAAACAATAATTAAACATTCGTTTTACTAAAAAATTAAAGTTGAAATTATAAGTCTGGTTAACTAAACATAAATTGACCTTATTGACCATAACATATATTTATGGAAAAATATGAATACATAAATAATATAAATCAAATATATTGGTCATCAAATAATTTTACAAAAGAAAATAATGAGAATAATGATAATTACTCACACATTCATACCCAATCATACTTTTAGTCCAGTCGAGGGTTAGGGTCCACACCCCGGATACCCTACCCTGGCTTACAGGACTAAAACAAAAACAACACAGCTCCACTGGAGGTAAGCAAAGTGTTTTAGACAATATTCATGATGGTGATGACACTGTTCGTAACTTGTATCATGTATTTGAGTGTTCCGAGGAAGAGGGGAAGTTGCGCAACTATACACAGCGCAAAGGGAAGGGGTGGGGAGGTAAGTAGGAGAAAGCACAAAGAAGAAAGAAATTGGCACTGTTCAAGAATCTCACTGTAGAGGAAAGATATACAGATGTGTTGTACCAAAAATTGTACTTTCGGTACAGTGTAATCAGACACATTGAATTTTCGCTGTGGTCCGTTTCAGAAGCCGTACAACGCTTTCTAGACGGCGTATCCGGGTTTTAAATTGGAAAAAAATCCGGTCGAAATCCAAAATTTCAAAATTGATTTTTACAAGGCAATAGTCTTGGTGTTTTTCCAAAAATATCAATATTTTCGAAACTTAAAAAACTGCAAAAGTACCATCTACAGGGTGTGTCCGTAATTTATAATGCAAAAAAATCCGGTCAAAATCCAACATTTTAAAATTGAGTTCTTCAATCCTGGAAGTTTATCAAAAAATATCAAAATTTTCGAAATTTCAAAAACTGCTAAAATACTATCTAGAGGTTATGTCCGGGATTTATAATGCAAAAAAAAAGTGTAATCCCAAAATTCAAAATTGAGTTATCCAAGCCTTGGTATTTTTTTTAAAAAAGTCAATATTTACGAAATTTCAAAAACAACAAAAATACTATTTAGAGGGTATATCTGGGATTTATAATGCAAAAAATCCGGCCTAAATTCTTAAATTTCAAAATTGAGTTTTCCAAGGATTTAGCCTAACTGGTTATCCAAAAAATGTCAAAATTTTCCAAAATTCGAAAAACTGCAAAAATACTATCTAGAGGGGGTATCCGGGATTTATAATGCAAAAAATCCGGTATAAATACTTAAATTTCAAAATTGAGCTTTCCAAGGTTATAGTCTAACTGGTTATCCAAAAAATGTCAAAATTTTAGAAAATTCAGAAACTGCAAAAATACTATCTAGAGGGTGCATCCGGGATTTATAACGCAAAAAATCCGGTCTAAATCCTTAAATTTCAAAATTGAGCTTTCCAAGGTTATAGTCTAACTGGTTATCCAAAAAATGTCAAAATTTTCGAAAATTCAAAAACTGCAAAAATACTATCTAGAGTGTGAATCCGGGATTTATAATGAAAAAAATACGGTCTACATCCTTAAACTTCAAAATTGTTTTTCAAGGTTATAGTCTAACTGCTTATCCAAGAAATGCCAAAATTTTCGAAAATTCAAAAACTGCAAAAATACTATCTAGAGCGTATATCCGGGATTTATAATGAAAAAAATACGGTCTACATCCATAAATTTCAAAATTGTTTTTCAAGGTTATGGTCTAACTGGTTATCCAAAAAAATGTCAAAATTTTCAAAAATTCGAAAAGTGCAAAAATACTATCTAGAGAGTGTATACGGGATTTATAATGCAAAAAATCCGGTATAAATCCTTAAATTTCAAAATTGAGCTTTCCAAGGATATAGCCTAACTGGTTATCCAAAAAATGTCAAAATTTTCGAAAATTAAAAAAATGCAAAAATACTATCTAGAGGGTGTATCCTGGATTTATAATGCAAAAATCCTGTCAAAATCCTTAAATTTCAAAATTAATATTGTTTTTCAAGGTTATAGTCTAACTGGTTATGCAAAAAATGTCAAAATTTTCGAAAATTCAAAACCTGCAAAAATACTATCTAGAGGGTGTATCCGGGATTTATAATGTAACAAATCCGGCCTAAATTCTTAAATTTAGAAATTGAGTTATCCAAGGTTTTAACCTAACTGGTTATCCTAAAAATTTCAAAATGTTCGAAAATTCAAAAACTGCAAAAATACTATCTAGCGGGTGTATCCGGGATTTTTAATGCAACAATTCCGGCGTAAATTGTTAAATTTCAAAATTGAGTTTTCCAAGGTTTTAGCCTAACTGGTTATCCTAAAAATTTCAAAATTTTCGAAAATTCAAAAACTGCAAAAATACTATGTACAGGCTGTAACCGGGATTTATGATGCAAAAAATCCGGTCCAAATTTTTAAATTTCAAAATTGAGTTTTCCAAGGTTATAGTCTTACTGGTTACCCAAAAAATTTCAAAATTTTCGAAAATTCAAAAATTGCAAAAATACTATCTAGATCCGGGATTATAATGCAATAATTCCGGTCTAAGTCCTTAAATTTCAAATTTGAGTTTTCCAAGATTATAGACTACTTGGTTATCCATAAAATTTCAAAATTTTCGAAAATTCAAAAACAGCAAAAATACTATCTAGAGGGTGTATCCGGGATTTATTATGCAAAAAATCCGGTCCAAATCCTTCACTTTCAAAATTGAGTTTTCCAAGGTTATAGTCTGGTTTTCCAAAAAATGTCCAAATTTTCAAAATTCAAAAATTGCAAAATTACTATCTAGAGGGTGTATCCGGGATTTATAATGCAAAAAAATCCAACGTAAATCCTTAAATTTCAAAATGGAGTTTTCCAAGATTATAGTCTAACTGGTTATCCAAAAAATTTGGAAAACGGAATTTTGCAATTTAGGATTTAGACCGGATTTTTTGCATTATAAATCCCGGATACACCCTCGAGATAGCATTTTTGCAGTTTTTTAATTTTCGAAAATTTTGACTTTTTTGGATAACCAGTTATACTAAAACCTTGGAAAACTCAATTTTGAAATTTAAGGATTTAGACTTTTTTTTGCATTATAAATCCCGGATACACCCTCTAGACAGTATTTATGCAGTTTTTGAATTTTTGAAAAATGTTGACATTTTTTTGGATAACCAGTTATACTATAACCTTGGAAAACTCAATTTTGAAATTTAAGGATTTAGACCGGATTTTTTGCATTATGAATCCCGGATCACCTCTAAAAGTATTTTTGCTTGTTGACTTTTTCGAAAATTGTGAC